>SKCR01032616.1:0-32758 GCA_019454045.1 Zanthoxylum bungeanum | reverse complement strand
TATGATACCGGCGTTGTATGCTAACGTGATATCACTAATCAATAAATTTATAATATACGAAATTGTATTAAATATAAATACCATTTATGAGAAAAACTTTCTAAGTGACTAGCATACTAGTTCATATTACTTAACTGGTATGCCAACCTAATCGATTTTTGCCATTTAACAAAACGGGTGAGTCTTATAAGGCCCACTAGACATATGGGTCCCACAATGCCCATTTGGAGGAGCATGATTGTGCTAGTTTACCCGCTTCAGTCCCACAAAACTTTTTCTCATCATTTATTTATTTCTTTTAACTATATTTTAGCATAAATGATAATATATTATTAGATTGTTATAGGGTGATATCGTTGTATAGTATAAATTTTCTTTTAAAATATATAATAATAATTATTTTGGCATATGTGTACATCCAAATTTAAGTGAAAATTAGTGATCATGTGCCTACCGCAATAACCAACATTGTCGATATAATAATTAAACTTTAAAAGATTCATGAATCTTTGCTACATATATTTGAAGGATTATTGTTATTATTATTTTGTTAATCTGGGACAACGCATGAAGGATTTTTTAGGATATTCTTTCAATAATGGGGAGGAGATAGGTTGCTAGTAGCTTCCCTTGCCGGTTCAGGAAGGACTAAGATTCGGACCGTCACTTTTTCTCTGACAGCATGGTTCTTGCTTCCCTCTCTACTCCCTTACGAATTAGTTCCTACTCTAAGTTTAGTTCTTTAATTATGCCAAGAAACACGGAATTTCTCTAAATAATTATCAACCCCATCATATGCGTAGGCACTGTGTACTGGAGTCCACTTTGAGATTTTAATTAATCATCTTAATTAGCATAAGGTTAATTAGTAGTATATGATATTTGCCTTAGTGGGAGTAGTTTGTTTCCCATTAGAAGCTCTACGTTGCTAAGATTTGTGTGCCAATGATGACATATCGTATAATATATTTCTTGCCTGGATATTCATGTGTGGATGACTGGTTTTATCTCGATCAACCACTATCACTATGGTTGGATGGGTGGTCCTTTACTCCCATTGGTTGCTAAGATTTGTTTGCCAATGATGACATGATATCGTATAATATATTTCTTGCCTGAATATTTTTTCTACTTTGCTCGGCGTACACTTCAATTCAAGTGTTTAAGCTAACCGCATTAGCCGTCACAACAACAGCTAGCTAGCTAGCAAGAAACCAAA
The DNA here is from genome assembly GCA_019454045.1 of Zanthoxylum bungeanum. NCBI lineage: Eukaryota > Viridiplantae > Streptophyta > Magnoliopsida > Sapindales > Rutaceae > Zanthoxylum > Zanthoxylum bungeanum. The sequence goes on along the minus strand of SKCR01032616.1, from coordinate 31,539 downwards.
TGCAATTTTATTCTTACTTAGTTCTTGCACCATTTGGTCACATGGTATCCACATGGCTGTTTTCATATCCTATGAGGAAATCATTGGTGACTTCCAGCAAGCCTATTCAATCTCTAAATAATTGATTGTCAGCTTCATAAAGTGAACTTGACAGATTGGAATCCACGTATTTTGAAGAACTGATGTGGGTTTTTTTGGCATACTTAAGATGAATTTGTAGTATAATAATATGGCCAATATTATTGCATTAGTCTTTCTCTCTAGATATATCTCCAGAAGATACAATCACCTACTCCACCATCTCAATTTCATTACTTTATGTTGTGTATGTATTAATTATGTACCACTAGATTCTATATGTGCTACTAGTCTCTACTATATATATTTGGTTTATGATTAAATCGAAATAAGATATTTAATATTATATTTGCTACTAATAAAATATTTGAGTTTTTTAAATAATATTTGTCGGCTACGGTTGACCAAACGAGAAGTAGTTTGGACTTTTCTTGTCTTGGATGACTTGTTTATTGCTCCCGCCAATTCCACGTCTCTTTGAACTACAGTTATCGAAAATGAACCATGAAACTAGTTACACTTGTATTAGTGTGACACAACTTGTATAAATAGGAGACACCAAAAAGGAGGAAGCCGAGACAAGCGGGCTTAGTTGTGCATTTACAAAGTCGAGCTCGCTTGTTATTCTAAGAGCCATGGATGCTTTTGTTAAACAATTCTACGTGGCTATTCTGCTTTTGAGTATTGTTAGTGCTTTGGCTGGCGTTAGCCATGAAGGGCATGACGATGAGAATGGTTACGGTCGTCCAAGTAGTTTTAAGTCTCGAAATGGTTTTGGAAATGATGACGATGATAATGATGATTATTGCTCGTACCGAAATTGGCGAAGTTGTGGGAGTTTCTTTGGTGGAGGTGGAGGTGGAGGCGGCGGAGGAGGCGGAGGTGTGAAGGGTGCGGGTGTTGGTTATGGACATGGTGAAGGACATGGAGCTGGAGGTGGTTTTGGAGGTAATGGTGGAGGTGGTGCTGGTGGAGGAGGTGGAGAAGGTGGTGGAGGTGGGCTTAATGGAGTGTCTGGACATGGTAGTGGTTATGGTGCTGGTGTTGGAGGTGGGGCTTTTGGAGGTGGAGGTGGAGGTGGAGGAGGAGAGGGTGGTGGGGGTGGTAGCAGTGATAATGAGAATGGTTCTGGTGAAGGGTCTGGTCATGGTTCTGGTTTTGGTGCTGGAGGGGGAGGCGGAGGCGGGGGCGGGGGCGGAGGCGCGGGCGGTAAGGGTTCAAATGGTGGGTATAGTCATGGAAGTGGTTTTGGGGCTGGTGTTGGTTTTGGAAGCAATGAAGGAGGTGGAGGAGGAGGCGGCGGCGGCGGTGGTGGAGGAGGTTCCAATGGGGGGTATGGTCATGGAAGTGGTTTTGGTGGTGGTGCCGCAGTTGGCATTGAAGGTGGAGGAGGAGGAGGTGGAGGTGGAGGTGGCGGCGAAGGAAGTGGACACGGTGAGGGTAGTGGGTATGGAGCAGGAGTAGGTGTTGGTGGTTCTAATGGTGGCAAAGGTATGGGACAAAGACATGGAGGTGGCAATGGCAACAATGGAGTGAGTGTAGGATTTGGGATGGGCATTGGATTTGGATTTGGGGTTGGCATTGGAAATAATGGAGGTGAAGATGCGAGTAACTATGATGCCAACGATAATGGTAATGAAGATCGACCCTAGAGATCAAATATAAGAGAATATTTTGATGCTTTCAAACCGTCGTCAGAACAATGTTTGATTCTTTTGTAGAAATTGATTATATGTTTGATCTTCTTATATTGCATTCCATGTAATGCCCTATGCATAAGCATCGCTATTTACTGTTTTTGTTCCCAAAATAAATGATTTATTTTATATGCTACTACAAATCTCGTATGCAACTTCCTTTAGATCCTTCAAATTCAAGTTCTGCACTAATTTTGCAAGTCAACTACGTGTAGTTCTGACAAACTGTATTAATTAACATGCCTGTTGAACTTGATAATCGAATCCAAACTTTGAATTAGTAGTTGGTTTAAAAAGATTATGAGAAAAGTATACAAATAATTTTGATCAGTATTTTATAAAGATTTTATCAAGTTCACAAAGAACCTGATAATACTGCATTATTTTGTGCTTTCTATTGACTGTAACATTTTCCAAACAATGTTAGTCAAGTCTATCTTGGAAAATATAAATTCAATCCCCATGCAAATATCTTCGAACTCCCTAGATGGCATGGTCATCACTCATCAGTCATCAGTGGAATATATAATCCTCGTGTTTTGGTCCTGATGAAAAATAAAAATAAAAAGAAAATGATACGCTCACTAACAATCTCACAAATAATTTTACAAACCCTCTAACTGTAGCTACAGTGATTCACTATAGATCACTGTAGTTACAGTGAGGGGTTTGTAAATTTATTTGTGAGATTGTTAGTGAGTGTATCACCACTCAAAATAAAAATACCACGTGTATGGAATATCAGTTGTTGATGGTGATTTTCAGTTCCCGATAAGTCAGAATTCCTAGGAAAGATAGAATGAGAATTGCAAGTAACAGACATAAGGCTAAAGTAATTGCAAGGATGATAGGTGAGACAGTGGGGATCGAGCCTGAGGTGCAAGAAGACAACCCGATGGCAGAACCAAAAGATTCGGCAGCACAAGAACCCATGCTAAGCCCGACCCGAAATTAGGGATCAGATTCAATAACATTTGTGCAGATGAAGACTCACTCAACTTGATGAGGGATTACCAAATTCAAACACTATTATAACACACGTGAAGGCCAACCTTGACGAAGTTATATGAATTTTCAACCTGACCCGGTTAAGACCGATCACCTCAACAGATCAGACCCAGTCGAGGAAATCAGACCAAGCACCTAGAGTCTCGGCACACCGACCCGATATGTTAGTAGACACAATGAAATGTGTTACATGTCCCGACACACTGGCCTGATTACCTAGGTTGGAGATACTGAACCTTATGCACATGTATGGATGATGTAAGTCCTAGAGCAACCAAACGGTTGGATGAACGTAACGTACGAGTATTGAGCAATAACGTGCGAGTAACGAACGATAACGTCCGAGTAATAGGCAATAACGTACGAGTAATGTGCAGTAACGTCCGAGTAATAGGCTATAATGACAAAGAAACGTGGCTGACGTCATAAGTTGTTGTAATAGTAGAATTTGTCATAGTATATAAAAATGGTTGATTCAATGTAAATAGTTCTCTCTTTTTGGACTGTCTAATTTGTTTCTTCACTTGTAAAAGAGAGAAAAAAAAAAACTTAAGTGTAAGTGAGAGCTAGTAAGAGGTCGGTCGATCGAGTAAGCAAGAGATAAAGAGATCGGTCCGACCCAAGATGGTAATAAAAACATCATTTTATTTGTGCTTGTAGACTAGATTGTGACCATCCCACTGAACTACGTTAAATCCTCTGTTTTGTCTGTGTGTTTTCCATCTTTTGCTAAATTTGTATTTGGTCCCAAAACCAAACATATTCATAATTGAGAGAGATTTATTCGATGAGTGATTTTTTCCGAATTTTCCCTGAAAATCAGCAGTCAACATCAAGTGCATCGTGGTAAATACCTGTCAAGTCTTTCATTCAGGGGGCGTGGCGCAAAAATCGCGATTATGTTTAATGGCTGGTTTCGGATTCGGCCCAAATCGAGCCCAGTACATAGATCTTTGTCTCCCTGCAATGATATTTGTCCACTGGTCAATGAGAATAAACCGGTTTTAGTTCCAATTCTAGGAACCCGTTTTTGAACCGGTTCTTAGAATTGGAATTGAACTGAAATTGAAAGAGAATTGAAATTGAATCAAATCATACACTATATGATTCAATTATGATTCATCTTTCAATAAAAACTGAAATATCCAATTTTATCGCGATTCGATTTCGAAACCGAAATAGATGGCATGATCATTAGTCGAATTTATAATCCTCGTGTTTTAGTCCTTGTCAAACTGAAATACACTATATGATTCAATCTTATGTTGTGTTCTATGAATGTCTCGTAGTTTCAATCTTCGTTAAATCTTTTTGTTCAACATTTGTAGGTCCTGGCTCAAGTGATTAGGTTTCATCCGAAAGTCCCTGGAGTTTGGATATATGCTGCAGCTTGGGCATTTGATCACAACTTAAATGTGACTGCAGCTCGTGCTCTAATGCAGAATGGTTTGAGAGTGTGCCCAACATCAGAAGACCTTTGGGTAGAGTATCTCCGCATGGAACTCACATATCTTAATAAATTAAAGGCCCGGAAGGTTGCTCTTGGAGAGGACAAGGGAACTTTGGTCCGTGATCGTAGAGATGCTGATGAAAAGCAATGGATAAATGAAAACAAAGATTTGTTTATGCCCCTAGATGGAGAAGTAGAAAATAATGAGGGATCATAGGACGATAATATGGAGCAGGGGTTAAGAGTTCTTCGGACTATTTACAATGGAGCAGTGGAAGCTCTCCCTTCTAGTTTGAGCATGAGACTGCGATTCTTTGAAATAGTGGAAGCGACAAATTTGGCACAACCAGATGATTTGCGTGAAGAAATATTAAGTGAGATGAAGAGAGACTTTTCAGCAGATCCAAAGTATTGGGACTGGCTTGCAAGACTTGAAATGACTGATTCTATAGGCAAGCAGGAGACAAAGGAGGATATCATACCTTCTCAAATGCAGAAAGCTATTCAGGTATGAGTTGGTATGACTTAGTGAAATCCTAAAAACTAGCAAATTGTTTCATTTTTGGTTTATTAAGATTTATTTTATCTGCATTATGCATTGCTTAACAAGCATCTGTGACTCATACTTTGCAAGGAACTTGACTGTACAAAATTCCACACATTCTAAATGCTAGTGAATTCTCTGTCTAATGATTACCTTGGACTCTTGTTTTGTGTAGGTTTATGAGGCCGCCTTGAAAAATGCGCCTTGTAGCATGATGTTTGATCAATATTCTAAGTTTTTGATGGATATGATTGCTCCCAAACCAGTAGAAACCAGAGTTTTTGAGTTATCTAGTCATGTTAAACATTATATTTCACATCTTTTGACTGTATATGAAAAGGCAGAAGCAGTGGGGTGCTTGACCGAAGATATTGCTTGCAGATATATTACACTTTACTTGCAACTAGGGAAAATGGATGAAGCCCGGAAACTAGCAGCAAAGCTTTGCAGTGGAGAACTATCAGATCAGTACAGTTATGGTTATTAAGGGTCTCAATGGAAGTCAGATGTGCTACAAAGAATTCCTCATGCCCAGTAAGGCTGATATGTTATCCGTCTTTGAACTACTGAGAATTATTTTGACAAAAGTTTCAGTAACGACAGCTGAGAGCTTATGGTTTATGGTATGTTATCAAATACTCAGTTGTTATTACCTATTAGTCCTATGCAACCCTGTTTCTTAAAATTATTCTATACTGCAGGCACTAAAGTTTTTTATAAATCAAAATCACTATTTTGATAAGCTGGTGGAGATTTCCCTCATTTCAGTGGCTAAAGATGGTGGTGGAGAACATGGATTTTCCCTTCCTTCTGTTATCATAAATATTGTTCTTCAGAAAGATGGTATTCAGCAAGCAAGAGAGATGTATAAGCGGTGAGTTTGTAAATAGTAGCTACTGACCATCGTGCTAATGACTTAAAATTTATTGTTGACTAGCATAACAGGCTTGATACAAAATAATCTGGTCGTTATGTTGTGCAAAGAAGTTATGTAGTAAAGGCTGCTCCTGTAACGTTGGGTATTTTCTTATATTAGAAAAATATATCACTTCTAGATTGGAGGGTCTAACTCCAGTTTTGCTTCGATTGTAGATTTCTTGCTCCACCCCGCCCAGGTCTTGTATTATATCAAAATTGCATTGAAATGGAAAATAACCTTGCATCTGTTGGTGATAAAGATTCTCTGGTATATGCCCGGAAGCTGTTTGAATCTGCCCTTGCTACTTATGACCAAAACACAAGCTTGTGGCGAGATTACCATTCTATGGAGACTAAGGTGTGTTTCTTTGTGCTTTAGTTTAGTTAAAGAGTAAATGCATCAGGGTAGACATGTGATGTCAATTGGTTGGTCTTTATGGCCTGAATTGATTGATAGGTGACAAGATTTGTTCAGAGACCTCCAGCACTCTGTGGTGTTGTTCCTCTTGCATTATAGTAAAAGATATAGCCAGAATCTTGTTTTAACCTACATTATTTTCATTCCTTCCACAGCAGCTGTCTATTGGCGTGCAAGGAAGACACTCTAAGGACTCGGCTGCATTTACTGCTTAATTCATTTGTGATTGTAGGCGAGACGCCACCAATTTTGACCTTGTTTGCTAATACCCTTTACTTATTTGGGTGTGATTGAAAAGAGTATCTGTTTTCTTTTTTGAACTTCAAACAATCAGACACTGCTGCAATTCTGGTGGGAACAAGAATTGATTCTTAAATCAATTATAATGCCTGCCTCGAGAGAGGTCTTACATGCTGAACAGTAGTACTCATGTCAAGAAGAAACCAGATGAAATTATAAAATCCACTTATGAAGATGCAATTTCAAACAAGATCATTAATAAGCTGTCTACTCATGCGGGAAAAAGATTTGGAAGAATAGTACCTTCACTAACACTAGCCAACAAATTTATTTAGAAGCATAAAAAGTAGCCGATCCAAAAGTGTGAAGAGAACAACAGATATACCTAATATGACTCGGTACAGAAATACATATTGGAGATTTAAACAGAGAAGTTATTCAATGACTTGCTGTATTAATTTACAATGTTTGAAATTGAACCATCAGCCGAACATGAGATTTGAGAAAAATGCATTTTTTCTGGATATTGAATCACCCACTAAACTCTTGGCCACTGTGGACTCACTACCTGCACAAGCCATAGAGATAAATGCATAAGCAGCAGCCATAACAGAGTAACACCAAACAAATAGAAGTTTATTGTTAGACAGATATTCGCCTCTGATTTAATGAAAGATGAAGCAAAGGTCCCTAACCTCTAGTGTGCTGAAAACTAATCGCATTCGACTGGCAACAACTGATGGCTCTTCAGCGAGTCCCACAACCGCCATTTGCTCTAACTGAAGAGTCTTCACTGGAAGCCTTTGTAAGCACAAGAGAGAGAGAGAGATCAGCTAAAGTCTGTGCTAGCAGCCAAAATAAATATGGTTAAAGTACCTTACCATGCCATTCCCCGCACATAATATGCATTTGCTATGAGAGCACAGAAGCCTTTCCACTGAAGCAGTATTTCATCTGATACTGGCGGCGTAGATGACCATCTAACTATAGTCGGTTGTGGTGTACACAAGATGGTGATGAATATGATGCTCAACCACAGAATACACTCATCAACCTAAACCATAAATAAGAAATATGGGGATCCACTTCAGAACATTCATAATGAAAGTTGCAATCAAGCGGCACAAAAGCGAGTAATACATAAAAAAAGTGAGTCACCTCCTCTGAGAAAATCTTGGATTTCAGACTGGTGCCTCCACCATAGCTTTGCAGCGCTTTGATTTCAACACCAGATTCCTTCAAAGCAGTAAGTTCTTTCCTTAATCCTTCATCTGTGCAACCTAGTGCATATGCATTCACTCCCGCACTAATGAATTCCTGATTTACATTAACCAAGTCCTAACATGTTATTCAGAGAATACGGCATAGCAACCTTTAGAACAGATTAAGCCAACAGATTAATATACTTTAAGGTTGTCACCTCCACCACGGTCAATGACATTCCTGTATCGCCTAAACAAACTGATTGCTATATTGCGTGATGAACGATACTCATCATCCGGCGAGATTGAATCATGTGAACGACACTGACATTTGAAATTATAATCAAGTAATTCAATGAAGTTAAAATCAACTAAAAGTGAAAGAGCACACTTTACCCGAAGGGACAGAACTCTGCTTACCAGCCACTTCTTTGAAGGCAGTCGTTGCGATAAATGATTAATATCTAGCAGATCATGGCCTTTCCAAGAAAAGGAGGAATTACGAACTACATTAACACAAGAACCCTGAAATGGGCTAGGGGAAATTGCAATGCTAGTCAAGTAATTAACATTCGTAATCTTGCAGGGAGAAGCATCATGCAGTGTGTTATAACCCTGATATCCCAGGCACTTGCTGATAGCTCCAAGATGATGAACCGTCAACATTGTGGAACCATAATAAAATTCCCTTAAATACAAAAACAAACCCTATAAGGGTACAGAAAAGAAGATACAAAATAGTTTCCAAAACTATTACTTGTACATAAAAATGTGCCAAGGATTTTAACTGAATACAAGTTTTATTTTTTTCCCTTTTATCTTGCAAAGCAAACACCACAGGATTTGCAAAACTCGCAATTCAATTTTTTTTCAACTAAAAGTAAATTTCTGAGGCAATTAAGCAAAAACTTTACTAAAAGCTAAGCAAAGAAACACAATTTATTTGCTCATCATAATCTAATCCTAGCTCCTTAGTCCCTCACATAAATTTCCCAGTTAAGAAAACAAAGGTAACCGATAGAAATTTGATCATACATATTAGTCGTCACTAATCAGCACCATATAATCATTATGGTCAAATTTAAAAAAGCTTGAGCTTTGAAATAACAAAGCAAAAAAGAAAAGTCTTATCAATAAATAAGAAAAGAATGAGATAATTTAAAATTACCCGTTTAGTTTATAGTTGAGCTCTTGTGGAAAGAACAGCAAAAACGAAGCAGGTTAATTTTCAGAGACAGAAAGATGGCATAATAAAAAATATAAAAGAACCATAATAAAATGAAATGGATTGCTTTTTAAAGCAAGAATCTAGGAGGCTTTAACTGAAGCCACCAATCTTTTGAATGGTTCCAAAGATTCCATTTGAATCCCATTTATTCTGGCTGTTATGAGAAAATAAAAAGAAACGTGGGCACACCTCATACGACATTTTTCTGCTTTCGTGTTCGATGACTAGTGAGACTCCCTTGCAAAAACAGAACATTTGGGTGAGTCACTGAGTTGTGTGTCCGATTCAAGAAACTACGTCGTTCCATATAAGCAACTCTCATTTTGCCTTTGTTGGGCCAAAGCCAAAGCCCTTTAGAATCCTGTGGTACAGAGAATAAATGACTAATTATCCCCTCCATTGGGCTAAATTTAAGACCCACTTGCAAAAACCAAAATCTTATAATTTTATTTTTTTGAAAGTAACCTTAAATCATTCATTAAATATGTCAAAGTTCACCAAATTAAGATCTCCTGCACTCACTTCCACAACAAGGAATCTTACACCCATCTAATATCACGAGTAATTCTTTGATGCAACGGAGGTATAGGTGACGTGATACCACAAACGAATTAGAAAATGATATGTATAATTTAATACTTATTTTTTAGTTGTTTTTTAATTTTTTAGCACTCATGGCAATGAATGATTGATTTGTTACATGGATGACGTGATATCTCTGTTGTATTGTAGATTTTCTCTTCACATCAGATCACTCAACTGGGTCCCCGCAAACCTCGGAGAAAAAGAAACAGAGGCAAAAAGACACCAGTCAAAGATTCTATACCAAGTTTGACAGCCGTTGATATTTACAGTAGATAGCCAAAAACAGTACAACTTAACTTAGAAACACATGAACATGAATAAAAACAGAGAGGAGATTGGGGATGCACAAAGTGCAACCACTCACTCACGATGGGATTTTGTTTAAAGTTGAAACCCTCTTTTACCAACTCCATTCACTACCAACGACCGTCTCTCTTTTTTTAATATTCTACAAAACACTTATTTTAATTTTAATTTTTTTTTTATCGAATAGTATAATATTATAGTGATAAATAAATAAATAGCATAATACCACAACGCATATAAAAGCCCACATCTATTTTTTACTTTTATTATTATTCTCTCCTTCGATCCAGTGGCGTGTGTCTGGAGATACCATTTTGGACGTTCAGATTTATTTTGCTTGTTTTTCCAGACAGAGAAGAGAAACCCATCTCTGTAAGTATTCATTCTCTCTCATTTTCACTACATAACTGAACTTAAATATATCTTTCTTGTGGTTACTTTGTTCATAAGGATGTTAGCGAATGGCTTGCGAAAGATATCTTTTTATCTTTATCTATTTAGTTCATGGTGTCGTTCTTTCATTTTTTTTATTTTTTTTTTTTATGAATTCTCTCTTTGATTTGTATTGGGAATTTTATTTATAAACATCTGTTGTTATATTCTTATGAATCTGGGTGCTCAATTGGGAATTGTACACATGCCTCATGTTCAGTGTGTTATGTTAGTATGCTATTTCCAATGAGTGATTCTTTTTTCTTGGTTAGATTTGAATAATGATGTACACTTTCACAATTATATTATGTTGTTATGTTAAGCTTATAGCTGTACTACGTTCAGATATCCTATCTGAAGTTCAATTGTCATTATTCAAATATTCATTTAGTTCTTTTGATCAGAAACTTATATATAATAAAATGAGGGGAGGGAGTCTGTGGCAGCTTGGACAATCAATCACCCGCCGTCTGGCTCAGACTGATAAAAAGACCATAGCTCGTCGACACTTTGCCTCAGATGCTGAAAACCTGAAAAAAACTGTTCTTCATGACTTTCATGTTGATAATGGTGGAAAGATGGTTCCATTTGCTGGATGGAGCATGCCTATTCAGTACAAGGACTCAATTATGGAATCAACTTTGAACTGTAGGCAAAATGGTAGCCTCTTTGATGTCTCCCATATGTGTGGGCTGAGCCTCTTCCTTTTCTTGAAAAGCTTGTGATTGCTGATGTTGCTGGACTTGCCCCTGGAACTGGGACTCTTACAGTCTTTACAAATGAAAATGGAGGGGCAATTGATGATTCGGTCATCACCAAGGTGAAGGATGATCACATATACCTTGTTGTGAATGCTGGCTGCAGGGATAAGGATCTTGCTCACATTGAGGGGCATATGAAGAGTTTCACAGCCAAAGGTGGGGATGTGTCATGGCACATCCACGATGAGAGATCTCTTCTCGCTCTCCAGGTAGTCATCACACTGATATTGTCTTTTAGGTTTTCATTGGATTTTATTTTTGCGTGCCTTGCAATTGTTTCATCACTTGTTCCAAATGTGCGCGATTGGTTTTGTTTCTCTGAGTTAATATTCTGTGTCTCTGGATATGGCAAGTGTGTTCTGTATGAGGGTATTCTGGATTGATTAATCTCTTTAAATATTTTTTTTGGAAACGTTGGAAACTCTGTCATTAAATCACCCGACTGGGCTTAAGCACCCAGATAAAACCCTCGGCTACCCCTAGACTCGAACCTAGGATCTGTCAACCAAGTCCTATGCTCTTTGCCACCAAACCATACCCCTTTGGGACCTCTTTAAACATTTGTTTTATTCCTTCTTGAATTATTTTTGAGCTCCATTAGATCTGCCACAATAACTGGAATGAGGCCGGTTCAAAGCAGATAACTAGTGTTTTTTGAAAATATAAAACATTTGGTATAGCCATAACTATTAAACGTCTTCCCTATTCCTCTGTTACGGGGTCCTCTTGCTGCCCCTGTTCTGCAACACTTGACAAAAGATGATTTGACCAAGTTATACTTTGGGGAGTTCCGAATTTTGGATATCAATGGTGTATCCTGCTTTCTCACTAGGACAGGGTATGATTTTTTTTTTTAATCCTTTCTTCCACGGCCACCCTTGCTTTCTTCACTATATGTTTGTGTGTGGACTGAGGAAATTGAATATTTCAATTGATTTTGTTCGAGCCTCATTTTTTTGTACCAATTTTCAGTTATACATTTCTAGTGTTTCCCGAGTCTGATTCTTAAGTTGTAACAAAATGCTATACAGGGTTTCTGACTACCTCTTTTTCTCTGCCACAATTCTCAGGTACACTGGTGAAGATGGATTTGAAATCTCAGTTCCATCAGAGAATGCAGTGGATCTTGCCGAAGCAATTCTGAAGAAATCCGAAGGGAAAGTGAGGTTGACAGGGCTTGGTGCTCGAGACAGTCTCAGACTTGAAGCTGGGCTATGTTTATATGGTAATGACATGGAACACCACGTGACACCTGTGGAAGCCGGTCTCACATGGGCCATAGGAAAGAGGATGAGAGCAGAAGGTGGATTTCTAGGTGCTGAGAAAATACTGAAACAACTTGCAGAAGGTCCTCCAGTCAGATGTGTTGGATTCTTCTCTTCAGGTCCACCTGCCAGATCACACAGTAAGGTTCATGATGGTAGAATTTAGTATTATCAAACAGTAATAAAACTTGCAAACAAACAGATCAAAACAGCAAAAGTAAATCTAGATGCATAAAACCCTAAAACCAGAAAGTCTTTAAAACAAACCAGAAAATGAAGAATATAGAGTTGTCCAAGTCGAGATGATCTCTGTCCTTAAGAACTTATTGGCTCCGTCACGGGTGCTTTACGGATTCGTTTTGCCAACGTTCTCCCAGGATTACTTGGATTCTTCTTGTTCAAGGTGCACTCCTTAACAAGTATGCGAACTTGGAATCAATGGTGAATCTCCCTCAAAACAAGGAAAACATAAATGCCTTTAAAGTTGGTGTATTTCTGTATATGTCTTTTTTTCCATATATAATATTGGAATTAAAGCCTTCTTATATAAGGCATGGAGGGGTGCCAATAGGGCACCCCTTGGGGGGGGTGCAACCCTCCAAGGATTGCAACCTCCCATACACCCCTAGGGAATTCCAATAATATACATCTCCATATACATCTCATATTTAATGAATTTTGAGGAATTTACAACAATCCCCCACAATTCTTCAAATATTCAAACAGGCATGTGAGAGAGATACCGTGAGCTAAAGCTGCATCGAAATAGGTAGCTTTCGCCTTGAACCTTTCCTAGTGAATGACAATCGGATTTACTTGGCAAACCAGTGACCCATAGTCTTGAACTGTTCTGCCGTTGATGTAAACCAAGACAATTGCCACCACACAGCTTTAATTCGACCATTTTCCCGTTCTACGGTTGTGTTCATTTTGGCCCTGAACAATGGTCCTGGATTCATCAAGCACTTTAGGGTAACCCGCCTTTAAAGGTTCCCATGGAAGCGGCCTCACTTCTTACTTGAAATAGGTGATCTACTATGAAGAGGTAATCTGTCTTTACCCCCATTAGGACTCATCTCCTAATATAGTGATCATTAAAAGCCTTAGCTTATCCTAACCAATGACAGACAGCACTCGGCGTCATTATCGGAATGGGAAAGAGTACGAAACTCTTCAGTGCTTGTTTTGAATTGCACAAAGTTTCTGTTGTCCCTTTTGAACCTAGATCTTGGGATCTCCAGTCAACTAGGTTGGGTTTCCACAGTGACAATTCTTAGATTATAGGCTTCAAGCCCATTCCCCTCGATGACTTCTCAACTTGCTCTCTAGGTAAACCTTTAGTTAGTGGATCCGCTAGGTTTTCCTTCGACCTGACATAATCGATCGTTATTATGCCACTTGAGAGCAGTTGACGTATGGTATTATGTCTCCGACGTATGTGTCGAGACTTACCATTATACATTGTATTTTGGGCTCTCCCAATTGCCGATTGGCTATCACAATGTATGATAATCGCTGGCACCGGTTTGGGCCAACCAGGAATATCCTCCAGGAAGTTTCTAAGCCATTCTGCTTCTTCCGCTGTTTTGTCTAATGCTATGAACTCTGATTCCATAGTAGACCGGGCAATACATGTTTGCCTCGAGGATTTCCATGACACGGCTGCATTACCAAGTGTGAAAACAAATCCAACCGTAGATTTGGAATCCACTATATCAGATATCCAGCATCGCTGTATCCCTCTAGAACAGCAGGATATCTCTCGTAATGTAGCCTATATTTTGAAGTTTCTTATACCTCAAAAACACTTACTATGACTTTCCAGTGGTTATGTCCTGGATTGCTAGTATATCTGCTGAGCCTATTCACAGCTTGAGTGATATCAGTTCGTGTGCAATTCGTGAGATACATCAGACTTCTGATGATCCTTGAATACTCTAATTGCGATATGCTTAAGCCATTATTCTTTGATAGAGGAAGAGTTAGGTTAGCTACTCCCAAATCTTTCATATCAAATTTGCTGGTTAACACTTTCTTGGTAAACTGAATCAACACATGATTATTACCAATTATCAGCATATCGTCTTCATAGAGACATACAATGACATATCCTTTTTGAGTTGACTTGGTGTACACACACTTATCACACTCATTGGTTTTAAACCCACTTGATAACATCTCTTTGTCAATGTTCTCATGTCATTGTCTAGGTGCTTGTTTTAATCCGTACAAGGATTTTACAAGTTTGCACACCTTCTGTTCTTATCCAGGAACATCAAACCCTTCTGGTTGTTCCATGTAAGTCTCTTCATCCAATTCACCATTCAAGAATGACGTCTTTACATCCTTTTGATGTATTTCAAGACCAAATATAGCTGCTATAGCTATAAGCATTCTACTGATGTGATACGAATCACTGGTGGATAGGTGTCAAAGTAAACAAAGCCTTCTCTTTGTCTATAATATTTTATGACAAACCTCGCCTTGTACTTATCTATTGATCCATCCATTTTCATCTTTCCAATTGTAGCCCAGTGGCTTACAACCTGGAGGAAGATCAACCAACTCCCAAGTATGGTTCTGTTGGATTGAATCAATCTCACTGATAATCGCCTCTTTCCACAGAGGTGCCTCCAAAGAAGACATTGCTTCTTTATAGCTTCGAGGCTCCTAACAAATATGTCAGAAAATCAGATCTGACTCTTGGTCAACATGATCACTGTCCTTGACAGTATCAACAGCTCTTTTTGAGAGACTCTCTTTTTGTCTTTCCTTACAAGGAAATGTCTCTTCAAAAATATAGCATTCCTTGACTCAATCATCACATTCAGATTGATGTCAGGAATCTCATACTGTGTACCAAGAATCGATACGCACTACTGTTGCAAGCATATTCGAAGAATATACAGTCAACAGTTTTGGGTCCTATTCCACCTTATTAGGTTTAGGAGCCATCACCTTGGCGCAATTGGCAAGACACCCCCACATTTTCAGATATTTGTAGGAAGGTACATAACCTTTCCACAACTCATATGGTGTCTTGTCCAATCTTCTGTGAGGAAACTTGTAGTAGAACGTAGTTCGCGGGAAAAACAGGGCTTTCCCCCACAAGTTCTGAGGTAAAACAGAACTAGTCAACATGGCATTTCTCATCATTTCCTCAACTTGTTCGGTTCTGCACTCAGCAATCCCATTTTGTTGAGGAGAATACGGAGCAATGGTCTCGTGAATAATTCCGTGCACAGAACAATATTCACCGAATGATGAAACGTATTCACCACTTCTATCACTCATGAATCTTTTGATTTCCTTGCCAAGTTGATTTGCAACTTCGTTCTCAGTGTATAAAGCTCTCAATAGCTTCAGCTATGCTCCTCAGCAAATACACTTAACTGAATCTTGTGCTTTCATCGATAAAAGTGACAAAGTACTTTTTCCGCCTCTTGTTTGCACAAAATTCATGTCACATACGTCAATGTGTACAAGTTCCAAGGGTTCAGAACTTCGTTCTATGATGTTCTATGTATTTTTGCTTCAACACATGCCTTACACTCATGTTGGCTATCAATGCAAATTTAGGTATAAGGTCCATGTTAATTAATGTATCATAATTAACATGTCCTAACCTCTCATGCCATACATTTTGTGACTCAATAATATAAGCAGAAGTCTCAGCTTTATTAATAGCACAATTGACAGTCATTGAAAAGACCCTCAGCGAGGTATCATTTTCCTACATAGACATCATTTCTGGTCAATACAATCTTGTCAGAAACAAATACAAACCCGAGACCGAGTTCTTCCGAATATCTGGAACATGCAAACATTATTATATGTAAGCTCCGTTCCGGATATCATTTTCAGAACTACTGTGCCTTGTCCAACCACTCTAGAGGTAGACGAGTTTCCCATTGTCAGATGATCGCCGCCATCGACCTTTCTGATACGAGGAAAACATCTTGCTATCAGCACAGATATGACGAGTAGCCCCAGAGTCTACCCATCATTCTCTCGGATTCCCAACCAAGTTGGCCTCAGTTACCACTGTTGA
The DNA here is from genome assembly GCA_019454045.1 of Zanthoxylum bungeanum. NCBI lineage: Eukaryota > Viridiplantae > Streptophyta > Magnoliopsida > Sapindales > Rutaceae > Zanthoxylum > Zanthoxylum bungeanum. Next base: position 15,356 of record SKCR01032616.1, on the reverse strand, counting down.
GATTTTCATTTCTGAAATCTCATCAGTTAACTGCTCATCTTCAGTGACATAAGCCTCATATATCCTGCCATTGTCCTGAGATATCTTGTTTCTGCAGTCCTTTGTCATATGACCGCTCTTTTCACAGTTGTAGCACTTCCCATTGAACTTCTTGTTCGCTTGGGAAGAATCAGCTTCACTGTTCTTTCTTTTCTTGCTACCATTTACATCCTCAAAGATGTTGGCCTTAGACTCCATAGTCTTGTAGCTAGCCTTCCGGACATCATGTTGTCCTGTTCGATTCTCAATTCTCATCGAACTCCAAGGTCTTCGAGGCTCATCTGCTTCTTTCTGTGTTACAGATAGCTCCTGAAATCCTTCCATGATGGAGGCAACTTTTCAATTATGGTGGCAACTTGAAACGTCTCACAGAGTTTCATTCCTTCATCCAGTATTTCATGAATGATCTATTGTTGTTCACCCAACTGAGACATCACTGTCCTTGAAACTACCATCTTGTAGTCCAGGAACCTACCCACGACAAATTTCTTTTGTCCGGCATCTTCGGTTTTGTACTTCTTCTCGAGAGATTCCCAGAGAACCTTCGCAGAAGTCATGCCTTGGTACACATTGTACAGGGTATTGTCAAGACCACCCAAAAGGTAGTTCTTGCATAGGAAGTCTCCAGACAACCAAGTCTGTTATCGCTCTTCCTTGGCCAATTCAGATTCACCCTCCACAGGACCCGGATGATCTTTGAGGAATTTAGCCAACTGGAGAGTTATCAGGTAGAACAGCATTTTGCTCTGCCACTGTTTAAAGTTTGCCCTACCAAACTTCTCCGGTTTTTCTCCATGAGAGACCGGTACTGTGATGTTTCCGCTAACCATATATAACTGGAAACAAACAGAGTTCAATATGTCTTCAAAAGACAAATTGTACAACGACCAACAAATGATCTTGTCTCAAGTGATATACCAAATATCCACTTGTTGTTATATTGGACAGTAGCACCAATAAACACAAGTCTTTGAATTTCCAACCAAGATTTCTTATGAAAAGTAAATAAAGGAATATCCTTTAACTACTTTCTCAAAAGAACCTCTTAGCAATTCAAACTCAATATTTCAATTTTCCAATAGCACAATTATACGATAAGTGTAGATATATAAATGTCAATCAAGATTGGATGGAATTACTTGTGCAAAATTACACTTTAAATTCTCAACCAATTATGCAACAACAAATCAATTTCAACTTTATCACTATGTGTATGCTTGTGATAATTGATCAACTTAATAATAACTTAAATCTATACTACCAAGATTAATGTGTTAACAGTATATGACTAACCAAGTTAATATTATTTAAGTTTGCAGTTTCTAAGAGTTACAGGACTATTTCGTTAGTGTCGCGTTCGTATCTACGTTCGAACGAGACTGTCCAGTGTGTGTGCGTTCGTGTTGCGTTTGATAACGCGTTCGAACGATGTGTTTCCAGAGAGTTCACGTTCGAGTAGCGTTTGATAACGCGTTCGAACGGAATGATTCCAGAGAGTTCACGTTCGTATAGCGTTCATGAACGCGTTCGAACGGAATGATTCCAGAGAGTTCACGTTCGAGTTGCGTTTAGTACGCGTTCGGACGTTCTAAGGCAGAAGGCTTTCGTTCGAGGTGCGTTTGAAGACGCGTTCGAACGTTCTTACGAGAATTCAAATTTTTAGCCTTCGCGTGCGTTGGGCGTTCGAACGCCCTACGGGTTTTTCATGCACAGTTCGTATTTTCCAGAAAATATTAAAACCCTAACATGCAAATTACTATTTAATAACACGATACAATAAGTTCTTAAGATTGATGGTAGAATTTAGTATTATCAAACAGTAATAAAACTTGCAAACAAACAGATCAAAACAGCAAAAGTAGATCTAGATGCATAAAACCCTAAAACCAGAAAGTCTTTAAAACAAACCAGAAAATGAAGAATACAGAGTTGTCCAAGTCGAGATGATCTCTGTCCTTAAGAACTTATTGGCTCCGTCACGGGTGCTTTACGGATTCGTTTTGCCAACGTTCTCCCAGGATTACTTGGATTCTTCTTGTTCAAGGTGCACTCCTTAACAAGTATGCGAACTTGGAATCAATGGTGAATCTCCCTCAAAACAAGGAAAACATAAATGCCTTAAAGTTGGTGTATTTCTGTATATGTCTTTTTTTCCATATATAATATTGGAATTAAAGCCTTCTTATATAAGGCATGGAGGGGTGCCAATAGGGCACCCCTTGGGGTGGGTTGCAACCCTCCAAGGATTGCAACCTCCCATACACCCCTAGGGAATTCCAATAATATACATCTCCATATACATCTCATATTTAATGAATTTTGAGGAATTTACAACAGTTCACGATGAGCAAGGGAATCCCATTGGAGAGATCACCAGTGGAGGATTTAGCCCCTGCCTTAAGAAGAACATAGCCATGGGGTAATGTGAAATCTGGACGACTGCATAAGGCAGGCACCAAAGTTAAAATTTGAGTTAGGAAAAACTTACGATGGAAGCATCACTAAAATGCCATTTGTAACCAACAAAATACTACAAGCCTACTTAATTCATCTTTGTTGTTTCAGCTCCCTGATGCTCTGATCGGTTCCTTTTTTTGACTTGTTTCATAAACGTTGACTGCTTGAGATTACTCTTCTCCTTTATTTGCAACCAGTTCTTTTATCATGCATGTTCTTGTGATTCTTATTACCTTTAATAAAAATGTTAATTTTTTATGCATCTAAAGAGTAAACAATTAATAGAGAGAAATTTTATTCATTATTTTTAACAAAAAGATAATTAAACAAAAGGATATTAAGTATTAACATCTTCTCTTTACATGATTATACAAAGAATTTGTTCCAACAAGAATCAAAGAATAGGTATGTATGGAGTTATGGACAAAATTATTATATCCCTGAAATTAGAAAAGTTTGCTTGCGAACTCGTCTAGCTCTGATAAACTCGATCTTTTGGCAATGTCTCTAAGCTCTGTTACGCTTCTTCCCAGCTGCAAAGCCAATTTCATTTCAAACATTTCTCCATTTTCTCTTTTTTCCACATCACTTTCATTAAGAGTTGATTCAATTGATTCTTCCAAAAGCGTCAAGAAGCCAGCACAGTTTCTGTACATCTCAATAACCATACCCACCTGCCCACCGTGCTCCAAAGTATTAACGGTGCTAGCTAATGCGCCAGCAGCCACTGCAACCACTGCGGCCAACGACCCATGATGAGACCCCGCGAAAGCTGACCCAACAGCTGCAATGCCAGTGAGTATTGGCCCTGAGATTGCCAAAGTCTTGTTAATTTTCAAGCCCAAGTTTCCTAGTCTCATATAATCTTCGGTATCTTTGCTCTTCAAAACTTTAACAATCTCTCTCATTTCCAGCTCCAGCTCCTCGCTCCATCCATTCCTGTTCTGTTTTACATCATGGACGTTGTTGTTTCTTTGGAATTGATTTGATGGCCACCAAACAGCAGGCTCAAAAGATTTAGGGAACTTCTCGATCATTTTTCCAATCAAGGGAAGTGGGTATGATTGGTCAAGTGCCAAAACTTTCGCCATTGCTTCATTGACATCATCCTCACTGGGAGCTCTAAGAGCAAGTAAGGTTTGTAGTTCTCTCTGGAGTTGCTTGAACAGCTTTGTTGCATTACGTTGTTCTTCGGCAAGTTGTGAGGGCTGGATCTTGTTCATTATAACCAGCATCCCAGTGGCTGCAGAGAACAAAAGAGTCGATGAAAGATTCAATGCCAAAAGCGAACCACCAGCACCAGCAGTACTTGCTTCTGCAACACCAGCCATGGTTGCAGCTGTGAGAGTGATCATATTGATAGAGTTCAACAGAAGGGTGTTCCAGTTATCACGCTGCTCGCCAATGTTGTTATGCATCTCCACTCTGTCAGAAACAGCCTCTAAGATGGCGTAAAGCTGGGCAGTCGCCATAGAATTAGATGAGTCAACGGTGTTTTGTTCTTGTATTATTGTTCTAGGAACAATCTTTTCAATTGGGATTGAGAACATTGTGAATCCATCGTCTCTTATCTTCAGATCATCGACCAATAGATCACTACTTGGTTTCTTTGAAGGTGAGAAACGGATTTTTGGAAGTTTTGGAAGAGAAATAGAAGCATTAATTCTATTTGTGGAACAATAAGATGAAGAAGGACAGGATAATAAGAGATTTGAAGCTTGTATGGAAGCCATGAATCCTGTTTAACAACTTTAGTTTCTGGTTATGTTTTGGTTTCTTTGTTTGAGATGAGAGTATCGAGGGACGATGGCTTCTAATTTATAGTTAACAAACGAACGATAACTGAAATATTCAAACAGTTTGTCGTACGTTGAAAATTGAAAAATATTGACTGGCTTGGGAGGTTAATGTTGATTCGGCCCATTGGCTGACCCATTCCCTATTTGATTATTTCTTTTTAAAGTTCAAGTCAAGATTTCACCCTTTGTCATGCTCATGCATAGCTTATTGTGTACGTCGGGCGCAATGTTCTTTCCTCGAGTTATTTTTATCACCTCCACTTGTGAGATTTTTTGTTGATTGATTGAAGGGTTTTTTGTTTTTCTAAATAAATTCTTTAGTTATAATATTAGGCACACCCTAATTGAAATTTTAGAATAATCGTTCTTTTATTTTATTTTTACTAAATACATACAAAATCAAAATTTTATTGACAATAATTTTTTGGTTCAATTGGTGACTCAAGTTCAATTTTCATAAATCGAGATAAGCACCAGCAAACGTATTGGCTATGCAGTATTTGGCTGAGGTTCATAGGTATATTAGGGTTTTTTTAATCGTGTATATATAATATTACCTTTTTTTTTTATATATATACACGTTCAAATTCAGATAAAGTTCATATGAACTTTATGTGAACTGTAAGGGCGGATAAATATAAAAAGTCTTATGTCTTTTAACTGAATGTGGATGGTAAGATATGACTAGAGCCTGACCGTAAATATCTATATAATAAAGGAGAATGGTGTTGGAGGAAAGAGAGTGTATCCAACAGCTCTCTTTATGTGGCTTAATTGACGGCTCAGATCATTTCATTGGTAATTGGAGGAAAGAGAGTGAATTGATTGATGGAAAGGGTCAAAAATTTTCAAATTTTCAAATTAAAAAATAGAAAGTTAAAATAAAATCATTTAATTGAAAAATAAAATCATTTAATACTGTAACACCGTGCCGTAGGCACGGGCATCATTTAATTAAAAAATAAATTCATTTAATTCTGTAACACCGTGCCGTAGGCACGAGCAAATACTGTAACACCGTGCCGTAGGCATAGGCCAAATACTGTAATACCGTGCCGTAGGCACGGGCAAAAACTAGTATATATATATACACACACACACTATATATTACCCGTGCCTACGACACCGTGTTAAAAAATTAATCGCATAATCTACTATTATCATTTTCAAATAAATTTTAGAATTATATCATTTAATTTAATTGGTAATTTACAATTGATATTTTCAGATATATTTTATAATGAAAATGATTTTGTTATTTGATTTGTTTGTTAAATTATAATTACCAATTTTATAAAGATTATATAATGAAATGATTATTTATCAGCCATGAGATTATAATAAAATGATCTGAGCCGTCAATTAAGCCACATAAATATAGTCTTTGTATACATTATCTCTCTTAATCTTAACCATTGGTTGTCTTCTCTTTCACCCACACCATTGTGCTTTATAATATATATATATATATATATATAGCTAACTTGATCAATATATTACTCTTATAAGAGCCTGGGACAGCCGGTGGTTTTACCTACGCCGCGGCCCAGAATGGGTGGTTTAGCGGCGGGATTTCCAACGTTTCAAAAAAAAAAAAAATGTATATATGTGTATATATGTGTATGTATGTATATGTGTGTATATATGTGTATGTATATATGTGTAAAATCTTCATCAATATAATTAAAATCACTCTTTTGAATGATAATATTACTTTGAATCACGTGTATTCAAACTATATTAACATTATCTTTACCTCTTTTATATTTTGAAAAAAGCTATATTTCATATTGAATTTGGGATTCAACGCTTGTACTTTGACAAAATTGAGTTTAGGGTATATATTGAATAAATACTTAAAAGAGTTATTACCGCTCCCATAGGAGAGGAGAAAATTTTAATTTCATTAATCACTTGATTGAGAAAAATTTTACTAGGTAACGGTGGCATCACATCATTTACGTAAGAACTCAATCATACATTATCACGCATTTTAAATAATTGAATAAATGATAATTTTATTTGACATAATTTTTTTTTTTTTTATTTTTTATATATTTTTTATATTATTAATTGAACTATATATTATTCACTAAATACACTCTTAGACGAGGCTTGCAGTAGCACGTGAAAGTTTCAATATATAGCACAGATATGATAGAATAACTATGTAAAAGATTTATATTTTAACTTTATAAATAAATATAATTATTAATTTTCGGATATAATTTTATCAATCTTTTATTATTCGTAAATAAAAATTAATGTCCGATAGTTTTTTTTTTTTTTTTTTGGGAAACGATGAAACCTCGCCACCAAACCAAATATTCTGGGCCGCGGCGCAGGTAAAACCACCGGCTGTCCCAGGCTCTTACAAGAAGTCCACCCCCTGGATTCGAACCCAGAACCTCAAGGTGAGATCCTGGACCCTACACCACCAAACAACACCACATGGGGACAATGTCCGATAGTTGCTTTGAGATATTCTTTGCATATTTCAAATTTTCCCTTCTTGTTATCATAAACAAATGCCACGCTTGTTCAAATTTTCAAAACTAATTATATAAAAGAGTTAAGTGAACAATAATATTACCAATTTTTTTAAACAATATCTTCCCTATACATGAATCAAAGAATGGTTACATGACAAAATGATCACAATTAAATCAAAAAAGTTTACTGGCAAACTCATCAATATCGGAACCATACATGCGAGATGATCTTGATCTTTTGGCAAGATCTCTAATCTCTGATACGCTTCTTCCCAGCTGCAAAGCAACTTTCATTTCAAACATTTCCCCATTTTCTCTCTTCTCCACATCACTTTCATTAAGAGTGGATTCAATTGATTCCTCCAAAAGTGTAAAGAAGCCTGCACAGTTTCTGTACATCTCTATAACCATACCCACTTGCCCGCCGTGTTCCAAAGTGTTAACTGTGGCAGCTAAAGCCCCGGCAGCCACTGCAACAACTGCGGCTCCCGAAGAGTTAGTGCCCACAAAAGCTGAACCAGCAGCTGCAATGCCAGTGAGCAATGGCCCTGATATAGCTAAAATCTTGTTAATTTTCAAACCCAAGTTGCCTAGTCTCATGTAATCTTCAGTATCTTTGCTCTTCAACACTTTAACAATCTCTCTCATTTCCACTTCCAGGTCCTCACTCCATCCATTCCTGTTCTGTATTGTTTCATGCAATACTTCGTTGTTTCTTTCTATTTGGGAGTTATTTGATGGCCACCAAACAGCTGGCTCAAAAGCTTTAGGGAACTTCTCAATCATTTTTCCAATCAAGGGAAGTGGGTATGCTCTATCAAGAGCCAAAACCTTCTCCATTGCTTCTTTAACATCAACTTCACTAGGAACCCTAAGAGCAAGTACAGCTTGTAATTCTCTTTGAAGTTGCTTGAACAGCTTTGTGGCGTTGCGTTGTTCTTCAGCAAGCTGTGAGGGCTGAATCTTGTTCATTATAACCAACATTCCCGTGGCTGCAGAGAACAAGAGAGTTGATGATAGCTTCAAAGCCAAAAGTGAAGCAGCACCAGCACCAGCAGCGCTGCCAGAGGCTGCAACACCAGCCATAGTTGCAGCAGTGAGAGTGATCATGTTGATAGAGTTCAAGAGCAGGGTGTTCCAGTTGTCACGTTGCTCGCCGATGTTGTTGTGCATCTCAACTCTATCAGCAACAGACTCCAATATCGCATAAAGATGAGCTGCCACCATAGGATTAGACTCTTCTCTTATTATTGGGAATGTTGTTTTTGTGAATCCATTGTCTCTTATCGTCAGCTCCTCGACCAAGTTTTTATTACTTGGTTTTCTTGGAGGTGGGAATTTGATTTTTGGGAATTTTGGGACAGAAATAGCAGCATTAATTCTATTTGAACTAGTAGAAGGAGAAGAGAACAGGAAATTTGAAGCGTGTAAACAAGCCATGAATCTTTGTTTGGTTTCTTTGTTATCTTTGTCTTTGAATGTTGAGATTTGAGAATGGATTCGGAGAGACACAACGGGGTCATATTTATAGTAACGAACTATAATTTAAACAGAAGAGGTCAATTCATAACTTATCCTTTGAAAATATTGACCAGCTGACTGCTGTGACTCGGCCCATTTAATGACTCATTCCCTTATTCAATATTCATAATTTCTTTTAGTACAAGTCAAGATTTTCTCCCATGGTTTGGGTCTAATCGAGGTGGCGAACTAATTGCTAACGCAAATTGATTTGCTCTTGCATGAGCCTTTGCGTCAGTATTATTTTCTAATTTTAAATTACTTTAATTTTATTTATCAATTTATACCATATAAACTAAATAAGTTACGTTAATATGTAATTAAAAAAATATTTTATTAAAGAAATAGAGTTCGAATATTTATTATAAAATTATTAAATAATGAAGTTATGGTCTCTCAGTAATGTACACATTTTTTAGATAAAAACTCTTTTTTCTCAAAATAAATAAACTGTCGTTCAGCATAAGACTTTTCAATTTAGAGTTATTATTTTAATGGTTTTCATGAGTTCCGTTTAAATCTAAAATATCCCAAAATTTATATCAATATGACAATTCTCATATTTGGTTAACTAAAGAAATATTATCTTCCTAATAAATAATTTATATCTTAATTAAAAATATTTTGATTTTTCATTTCAACATGCCGAAAAATGCTACAGCAGATGAGAAAATTGATTTGGTTGGCTGAGGCTGAGACGAACCAAATGGCCTCAGACCAAAAGAGTAGGGACAAATTTGGAAAGAGAATATACGAGCGGATCATAATTACATTGTAAGTACTAATTATTACTTTATTAGTATCATTGGACAAGGGACAAATTTGGAAGAGAATATACGAGCGAATCATAATCACATTGTTAATATCATGGGATAATCCGTAACATTTTCGTCTTACGTGGACGCAGTTGACCGATCAATATCTTTGTCTGAACTCACACGAAGGATATTTTATTAACCGTCCGTGCAAACTGCAAACAACTCACTAACACTTGCAGCAAGTACAAAATTGGGAGACTGTCAACTGTCAAGTCTGTTATGGAAGACTAAAAAGTAAGTAATTATTAAGAATCTCCCCATTTGCAAGAAGAATAATCTTTGTTGAGAAAATGGGATCAATTGCAAAGAAAGGATTGCAACAATACTTGATACAGCTTCAGCAACACCCTTTGAGAACAAAGGTCCCATTTGTTTTATTTTTTCATTTCAATATTTCTGTGATGGGTTTTTCATTTTGTATGATTTTTTCTGTTTATGGCTGAGGAGCAGTGGAGGAAAGCTTGAATTTTTATTACTTTATGAAGGCACTAACTGCTGGAGTCCTGTCAGCAATCAGTGACATAGTTGCTCAGAAACTTACTGGCATTCAGAAACTTCAGCTAAGGAGGCTACTGCTTAAAGTGGTAATTAAGCTTCTTTCTCTTTTAACACTTCTATATTTTATTTTCAGAATTAATTGAAGATAGCTATACTGCTATAGCATGTGGTACTGATATTATTGTCTTCAGATTTTTGTGTTCAATGGAACATTATCTTTTAGAATCTTCTCAATTCATATTTGAATTAGTACAGTTTTCCTGTTTTTGTTATATTGTGGATCGTAATGTTCTCTTTATGTATGTTTTGGGATTGTTTTATATTGTGAATTTGGTCCACAGTTGTTAAAATTAATGGCGTTCTAATCTTTAACTTTCCCTCTCTCACATTAAAAAGTTGTTCAGTTACCTGATCGGTATCAATTGCATTTATACTTTGCTAAAATTTACTCTTCCTTTTCTAGTAATTATATTAGAAAATGGACTTTATTGTTTCTGGCATGATTTATTGGAAGGAATGCTTGTATATAAATACTACTAGATGGGAATTTGAGGAATGGTTCATTCTTAATTCAGTTTTTGTACCCAAACCCAATGCAGAACGAAGCATGGCCCTTTTGCAGGATTTTGGCAGGAATCCTCGTTGAATCATATAATTAATTAATTCATACATTTATTTTATTATCCACTTTCTCTCTAATTATTTGAACTTTTTTTGCCTTTCTCTTGAGGTCTAAAGGTATATATCTTGTGTTATGAAAAGAGATTAGCAAAAAAAAGGGGGGCAGATGGTGTATATATGTATGTACTGTTATTATAATTTACATATCTCCATCTATCCACACTTACATGGCACAGTGCAGCTTTTTGGATGTGCTTATCTTGGACCGTTCGGACATTTCCTGCATATAATATTGGATAACATTTTTAAGGGAAAAAAAGATACTAGTACGGTTGCCAAGAAGGTAAATTACAACTTCTCCAGCTTCCAAATTCATAAAATTTCAAGTTCAAACAAGAAAGTTATTTTGACCCATAAATCATATATAAGTACATAGATCTTTGCTTCCAAGAGTCTTTCTTGTCATGCATTAAGAATAGTCTTATGCATGAGGCTTCCCACATAGTGAGCTCTGGAGATGATTCAATATATACGCAGTCTTCTCCTTATTTTTGTTGTAAAAGACTGTTTCACCTACTCAAAACCTGTGACTTTTATTCTATAATAGAATAGTCTCACCAATAATAACTTCTGTCATGCATGAATATATGAAATCCTTCTGAAATGCTGAATGATACTTCAGGTGGTGCTGGAACAATTGATATCTTCTCCTTGGAACAACTTGATGTTTATGATTTACTATGGGGCTGTTGTTGAGGGTAAGTTGATAGTACCACACGATATCATTGATTCTATATACAAAATGATTGTGCGTGTATGTATAACATTAGACAATTAAAATTTAATTATTTATAAACTCTAATTACCGATCATAATTTATAAAAATCCAGCTCGATTCCGATTCTAGATGTTCTAACACTCCAGTCCAGAGTTAAGTTTGGTGTTTGAAAACGTGTATATGTCATATATATAATATAGTGACAGAAGACTCGTGTCATATAATATAACCATAACCTGATAAATAATATACAAATGAAGTTCTATATGTAAGCGTCAACAAAACAGCCGCTGCATACAATTTAACGAACGTGTATATGAAATGCAGGAAGACATTGGAAGGATGTGGAAACAAAAATCAAGAAGTACTACCCAAAAGTGCAGTATACAGCATGGACGGTATATTCCTTTTTTTTTTGTTTTTTTGTTTTTTTTTTGCATTATTAATTTGGGCAATTTCCTTAATATAAAACATTTATCCCCTTGATAAGCTTACATCCTGATCAATAAAACATAAATTCAGTTCTGGCCAGTTGTGGGATGGATTAATCATCAGTATGTGCCGCTGCAGTTCCGTGTCATTTTCCACAGCTTAATTGCAATGTGCTGGTAAATACTGTCTCCCCATTGATTTTCTTCCTTTTGCATGCTAATATTTCTTAGATCCCCTGTAAGTTTTTTTTCCAACCTTATTTGATAAGTGGCAACATCATTTGATCTCTTTCTATGTGGAAGCTTACAACATGCAGAAAATATTAACTTGTTTCCCTTTGAATTTCAGGGGAATATTTTTGAATCTCCAGGCTAGATCAATGGCTCTGCCAAAGGCTAAATGAGTGGAAGGAAAGCATCAACATGCTTGTCTCAAATTAAATTAGTAATGCTTACTGTTGGATGCACCTTTTTTTATGTAGCTCAAAGTATATTTTGGGCAGCCACGAATACTAGCGTTTAATTTGCTATTTGAATAATTAGTTCCACTTGAACAAAAATTAATATGTTTTAATTAAAGATGGTTTTACGAATGATGACTATAAATAATTCATACATTTTCGGTTGTATAAAATTAGTGACCTAAAATTTTATGGAAAGCTTAGTGATGATAATTTTTTGGTGATGTGTTTTCCGAAACTTGTTTAGTTAATTACTGGCTTACATTTTATATAGTATTTTAAAAGGTAATCATAAAAATAGGACCAAAACAAAAAGTAGATTTTGACCATATTCCCTGAAAACGTTTTTTATATTGTCAAAAAAGAATATTTTAATTTTTGAGGATTTTTAAGCTTCAAAATTATAATATGAATAGTTGACAGGGGTGGAACTATATTATTATATTAATCTATTGTTTTTGATAAAAATAAATAAATAAATTTTGAAAGTATCCCACGAGGAATCAAATATCTCATTATAAAAAAATAAATTTCTATCATCCTTGTGATGTGAGTTTCCCGTTACCAATATATTATTGGTTTGATTCTTAAAAATAATTATGATTAATTAACATTCATATGGTCATGCTAGCTACAAATGGGAAACGATAACTTATTTATTTAATTTTTAAATTGTAATTAATGATATGTAATCGAAGACCTAGACAAAATTCCAGGTTTCTTGGCTATTTCAAGGTTTTACTTGTTAACGCTGGCTGTTGAAGTTGAATTTTGAAAGTCAGCACAGAACTCAGCGTAGTTATTTTGAATTAGGGCACAAAATTTGAAGGGGTCTAATTTAATTTTTTTACTCCATCAAACCCTATTCAAAATTAAACCATTAGACTTTTTACATCACAGTCACACCAACTTGTTCTCAAAAGAAAAAAAAACATCATACCAATTTTTATATAAATACTAAATAGCTAACAGTTTAGTGGAAGCACAAACCAACTAAAAACTAAATAGCTAGCTAGGAGGCTAAATGGCAACAATTCAAGCTTCAAGCATCATCTTTTCAGCTGGCTTGCGAAGGGCAAGAGTTAATGCTACAATGAATGCACCAAAAGTTCGGATGAATAAAAGTTCTCTTCCAAAAATTTCAAGTAAAGTTTTGGTTGAGGATTTGGAGTTGAAAAATGGTATCAACAATATTGATCAAACCCAAATGGAGAAACATGATGCTGATGATAAACTAGTGATTTCAAAGTTTTATGCGATAATGGAAGCTGTGGCAGATAGAGTGGAGATGCATAAGAGCATTGGAGAGCAAAGAGACAATTGGAATCAACTCTTTTTGAGTTCCATTAATGGACTCACTCTCACTGCTGCTCTTATGACAGGCTTAGCAGGCACATTTGTAAATTTATCATCAGCAGCTTCTCTATTGGCGCTCAAGTTTTCTTCTACAATTCTTTATGCAGCAGTCACTGGGATGTTGGTGTTGATAAACAAGATTCAGCCATCACAACTGGCTGAAGAACAAAGAAATGCTGTAAGATTGTTCAAGCTGCTATATGGAGAGCTTCAAACAGTACTAGCTCTTAGAAACCCTAGCGTTGATGATGTGAATGAAGCAATGGAGAAAATCTTGGCTCTTGATAGAGCATACCCACTCCCATTACTTGGCACCATGCTTGAAAAATTCCCATCTAGGGTTGAACCAGCAGTGTGGTGGCCTCAGCAAAGTCGAAAACACCGGCTTGAGGGAAAGATAAATGGGGATCATAACAATGGGTGGGATGTAAATTTGGAAGAGGAAATGAGAAGAATTGTTGAGGTTATGAAGGAGAAGGATTTGGAAGATTACTTAAGGTTAGGTAACATTGCTTTGAAGCTAAACAAAATATTGGCTGTTTCAGGTCCTTTGTTGACTGGCCTTGGGGGTATTGCTTCTGCTTTTGTGGGCACAAATGACTCATCATGGGCTGTGATCATAGGAGTTACTGCTGGAGCTTTGGCTAGTGCTGTGAACACATTTGAGCATGGTAGCCAAGTGGGGATGGTGCTTGAGATGTATCGGGGCAATGCGGGTTTCTTTAAGCTTATGGAAGAAACTATAGAGTCTAATCTCAATGAGAGTGACGTTGAGAGAAGAGAAAATGGAGAGTTGTTGAAATGAAGGTGGCTTTATGCTTGGGAAGAAGTTTGTCAGAGCTCAGGAATCTTGCAGCATCATCATCTTCTTCAGGAAATGGAGAAGCTAACAAAGAATTTGCAAGCAAGCTCTTTTGATCCTTGGGATGGTAAAGTTCAATAACGTAATTATACAGAAAGTGTAATCCATATTGATCAAATGAACCATCTGATTCATTCTTGACTTGATGTTAATCAGATATACTGATGCAGATTAATCGGATAATGATATTCATACTTAGAAAGAATTAAGATAACTTAAAAATTAAGCGTTTTCCAAACTAATCGGGATAAATCCGTTTTATATATGATTAAAAAAAATTCAACTTGTGATATCATTGCTTTGCGAACCCATCCACTGTTCGCATGGCAGGTTCACTCATACCAATGAAGATGAGTCATGGCACTCTTATCATGAATTTGTTTATTCTTGAGGGAAAATATTAAAAACTTGTTATGAGCTGTCTTTCTAACAAAAATGTAAATAAAATTAAAAGAATTAACATTATAAAACAAAATTGTACAGGTATATGATTCCATTGGTACGTCGTTTGCTAATTAAGTCGTCCACAGATTAAAAAACTGAAAAAGAAATAAATAATAAAAAGTATACTTTATTTTTATTTATCAATTTTATTCCCATTTAATTTAATTTTAGTTTTTTTTAATCATTTTCCAATAAATAAAGTATCAAGTTAATAATATACAATAAGATTTTGCAACTGAACCGATAACCTATTGTGTTATTGATTAATAGTGTGAAAATGACAAGGGAGCTGCTTAATCACAAGTTAATTTCTACTCATCAGAATATTAAAGAAATATAATTTAAAAAAATGCAGGTTTAAGCTGGCTCACGTAGACTAAGAAAAACATGGAGTTGATTTCTATCAAGTGTTTTCTAAAATCCATATAATTAAATAGCATTAGGTCTACAAAATAAAACTGATTAGCTGGATAAATTAAAATAATAATCAATCATGACAAGATGAGCTACATGCTCACACGTTAAGTTTCACTAGTTTGCAGATTATAGTACATAATTATTAAAATGAAATTATAAACAAATAAGAGCATACACTTTCTGACTCCATTGTTTTTGACTCATCATTCCTCTCACATTGTGTTGTGCCAAATCAAAGTAATAGCTCTTATGCAAATTGAAAATAATCAAGCCGTAACTCTCCCTTTAAATTTGTTAAGAGATTGTGGGCTCAATGTGACACGTAAGTAAAGTAAATTTTAGAATAATTATTAAGTAATGAG
>SKCR01032615.1:0-32809 GCA_019454045.1 Zanthoxylum bungeanum | reverse complement strand
ACCCGCTGTGGGTGAACCTTTATATTCTAGAACACTAAAGTGTTTTATTTTATAAGATGATATTGAGATATACATATTAGATAGAATAACAGCATTTATATTTTGAATATAAATAATCTCAAACCTATATAATGACAAACAAATAGCTCGAACTGATTTGATCAGATGAAACTTTATTGTGGCATTGTTATATGGGACGCAATTAAAAAAATCATATATCCGCACTTTGGAAGAGTGGGTACTAGGACTGATTTGATCCCATTCAAATAAAGTCTACGAATCTAGTTTATTGGGCAAAGTGTCTAAAACACTCTTACTCGGTAAAAGTGCAAATGCCACCAATCTGTTAGCCCTAGTTCACAATGAATCAAGTGGGCCATGTCTAGCTAGGCTAGATGTGGATATGAATATTTCGTGACCTTTACGGATGTGACATCACGTTATGGTTATGTGTTTCTTTGGAAGAACACAAATCGAAAACTTTTAGAGTTTTCGACACGAAATAGACAACAGATCGGCTGAAGTATTAAACCGTCACGGTAAGACCGTAATGGAAAATACTTAAGCAATAAGTTTCTTATATACTTGAAAGATTTTAGTATTCTTTCAAATGAGGACTCCTCCCGAAACACATCAAGTTGATGGTGTGTCCGAACGGATAAACCGAATTATGTTAGACATGATAAAGTTAATCATGAGTCGTTCTGAGCCACCATTTCCTTCAACGGATAAGCTTTAAACAGTGCAAGAACTTATTTTGAATAAGGTTCCATAATAATCTGTTTGACACATTTCATATTAGATATGAACGGGAAAGAAATCGGGTTTCACATTCCTGAATATTTGGGTATGCTAGGCATATGTTTGGATGATACCAAACTAGAACCCAAATTGAATAAATGCCAATTGTATGTTATCCTAGGGAAACCATAAGTATAGTACTTATACATCTCACCAGAGAACAATTAGATTGTTGCTCACCATGCGGTTTTTCTAAGGGGAATACCGATATGCAGTGGTAAGTGAAAGGATAGTAAAACTCGATGAAAATCGGAGTAATACTATTTCAGGCACCGATTCCTTAATGGAACACAAATAGTTTCATCAAGGATGAAACTAAACCAGTAATCTTCGAATACACAAGAACCGCATAAGTCGGAGAGAGTCGGAAAACAACCTAGGGTATGAGTTTTTGATCTCATCTCATAAAGATGTCAATCTTTTGAGGTATACCAACTGACTACGTATGAGGAAGTGATACAAGGTATCGACTACCTGATCATGACAAAGTTCCATGACATCCAAAATGGATTCCATGTATATCAACTATGTTTGGATACTAGTTGATGTACCGCAAGGCATTGTGCTTATTGGTACTGTATAAGTCTTCAAGAAAGACATACATGGATGGCAACATACCAACGTATAAAGCTAGGCTTTTAACGAAAATGTATCGTTATCTATATTGTGTCGATTACGATTCAACATTTTACCTGTTGCCATGGTAAATCCATTTGGATAATTATTGCTAACGCTGCATGTTTCATTTATGAAATATGTCAGCTTAATGGCAAAATTTGCTTTCCTGAAAAGGAAACCTTTCGGAGGATGTTTACAACATCCTGTCAGTTTTGTCGTACCATAACAAGCAAACAAGGTTTGCAGGTTATTCGATCCATGTTTGGATTGAAGCAAGCATTAGGTTCTTGGAATTATCATTTTGATGTAATCATAATGAAGTATGATTTAATTCAAAACAAAATGATTCTTGTGTATATGAGGAGGTTAGTGGGAGCGCACTGACAATGGTTGTCCTACAAATAATGATAATATGTCATTTCTTGGAAATGATATTCCCATAAATAACTATCGATGAAATCTTGGCTTTCGAAAACTCTCCGTGGAATTGTACATTGAAAAATGTACGCTACATGGTGTCTCATACGCTTTGAGCATATGAAGTCACAAACAGGCCAATCCAAGTGATAGTCACTGGATTGATGTTAAGAACATCTGTTAGTATCTTAGAGAACTAATGATGATGTGTTAGTCTATGAGATGGAGAACTTGAAGTGACTGGGATCACTACAGCAAGTTTCCTAACCGATAAAGACGACTAAAAGTCGCAAACGGTACTATACAGTTTGAATGACGATACAATGAGCTGGAAATCTTCCAAGCAAGATACTGTTACCGAATAAACAACAAATATGGGTTATTGCTATAGCTGAGGCGGCAATAGAATCCTTCTGGGTCGATAAATAAATCTAATTAGATTAGATATAATTCTGTTAGCAGCTGAGCTAGGCGTCAGCACATGCTAAAGAATTAATGGTCTTATCAACGATCCAGATACATACTTCGATATTCATCTGATTTGTTCGGATCATACATCATGGCGATGTGATAATCGTATAAATCACATCAGATGATAATCATGCAAATCCGCTGACGAAAGTTTTTCTCAGAAATATTTGAGCCAACCGTACATAGTTCGGGTGTAAGACACTCGAGTGACTGGCTATAGGCCAAGTGGGAGATTGTTGGACAATTATGACCCATAGCGTCACTATTTGTACAGATCATGGTGTTGTTGTATAAATTAACTATGTGACAAAGGAGATTGCACTCTTATCATTTGTGATTAGATCACCTAGATATATGAATGATAGGAGGTCCCTATGATTTATTCCTGGATTGAGAATGATATGAGACAGTATCAGTCCACGAAGGATAAATCATAAAATATCCCTAGTCAGAGTATTATCAAGATTGGACATCGATAAATATGTAAAAGACTAGTATTAACTTGTGCGCGTTTGTGAGGACACAACAACATAGATCTCATATATTTGGGTATATGATACTCATGCAAGTGTAATAGGAGGTTGTGTTTTACCGATGGTACGGGAAACAGCTTCGCTCTGGATAGACCCCCTCAGAATTCCATTGGTAATATGACTATGTGTCTATGGAAGTCCGAAATCAGGGTATGTTTATTTGGTCTTAACTTGAGACTTGCACCGCTGAGACTTGCATCGCTAATACTTGCGACAATCAATATATTTTGGTTGCGGTCGTCCAGGGCTTTAACAGGTTTGTGTACGCCAATGCTGGGTATATTGAGAATCGTAGTGTGTTGGGTGTGATGTCAAGACGGAAGTATCACTCCAGTCATAGTGGAGATGATGGTCACATAGGATACGAGACTGGTTCTCTTAAATGCTGCAGCTATCGGGATAAATGACAAGGTCAGGTTTATCCGATTATAGAGATTAGTCACCAGACATCTGACATGTGCTTCGTACGGGGCAGACACAATTCCAGCCAGGCCTAGCACGTGATCATCCGATACTGGACAGAAATACGCAATACTACGTATATTACGCCTGATATAGATCCTTTATTCCTGTAAGGATATTTCCGGAGAATTGGGTAGGCATGGCGCTTTGCTAGAAGCCAACCTTGTCTTGTAAATCGGTATAAATATAGTACGAGGTACTTACGTGTTCGGATAGTCTGACGATCGAATTTACTGCCAACATATCCTGGAGCATAAGTATCTTCCAAATGATGATTAGTCGCGAAATAATATCGTGATAGTAAAAAAGGTATGGATCCTGTCGGAGAAAATAAAAGAAAACAACAAAATAAATTACAATTATTAGGAAAAGACAAAGAGATATAATATTCACAAGAAAAGTAACAGCTTGATTGACATCTATGCGTCGGGGACAAGCTTCCCATCCAATTTTCTTATAAATTGGCAAACAGGGTCTTTTTGAGTCAGATTCCCGAGACTTAACAGTTGTCTTTCTTTTTGAAATTGTGTGTGTAATTTGTGAAAGGCTATGTGAACATATCCAATGGGATGCGTCTCAAGAGTCGAAGATATATCATCTAAAGACTCCTTACTCAAGCCATCCCTAATGAATTTAATTTTGTCTTCGCGATTATCAGACACCATTCCTAAAGAACGACAACGAGTATTGGAATTCCAGCGTGCACATTGATAACAAACACCCATTTGCTTAGCTCTACGTTTCTTTGCATAGGTGTTTCTTCCAAAACCAGACAGATGTGAAATAAAAGAGTCAGAAGACTCACTTGCCAATCGGACCTGTGCTTCAATAATCCAACGAATGTTAGTAGGAATACCTTTGATCATCAATAATCTCATCCGTTCCAAGCGAGATTTGTATACTTTCATCAGAGATTTTTTAGGGAGAGAAGGAAATTGATTGTGAAGATTTGCGAGAGCTTCTTCCATCTTGAAATGACTTAATCTGCAAAAAACTAAACACAAAAAAATAAAACACACCAAATCACAATATATACACAAATTGCATGGGTTGCCTCCCTGCTAGCGCTAAGTTTAAAATCGTCAGCCATACTTGACTTCTCGAACGTTACGCTGGATCTGAAAGTATAACACTTTCTTTTTGTCGCTCAAATGATTCTCCCCAATAGTGCTTGACACGCTTGTTTTTAACCTTGAAAGTTTTGTTGGAGTCAGGATCATGTATCTCAACGGTCTATCTGGTAAAACTTTGGTGATCACAAATGGACCTGACCACCGTGATTTTGGCTTCCATGGGAAGAATTTCACCCTTGATTTGTTTAACAGTACCTTCTGCCCTGGTTCCAATTGTATGCGCACTAACTTTTCATCATGTCTTTTCTTGCCCTTTTCTTTGTACAATTTGGCATCCTCAAATGGCTGATTGTGAAATTCCTCCAATTCGTTGAGCTGGTGGAAATTTTTCTCTTCTGTTGCTTGTAGAGCAAGAATTGGCTCTTTCAGTGCAAAAGATGCTTTATCTTTAGGCTCCACAGGCAATTGACATGTTTTAAGTTTGTCAAAAGAACTTTGCATTGCATTGGAGTTCTGAATGGTACTGTGTATCACATCAAGTTTGAAACATTCCTACTTCTTTTCATCATCTGGAAATTCATGGCCTTGAAAACATTGAATGTTACTTCTTGGTCCTGTACCCTCATGGTTAATTCTCATTTTTGTACATCAATAATGGTTCGACCTGTAGCCAAGAATGGTCTCCTAAGGATGATTGGCACGTCTGCGTCTTCCTCCATATCAAGGACAATAAAATCTGCTGGGAAAATGAATTTATCACCTTGACCAGCACATCTTCAACTACACCTCTCGGAAATATGAGCGTTCTATCAGCAAGTTGTAGTGAGACTGAAGTTGGCATTGTTTCTCCAATCTGTAATTTCCTGAAAATAGAAAAAGGCATCAAGTTAACACTAGTACCTAATCTCTGCTTTCGTGAAAGAATGTATTTCATGAATTTGGCATAGCTGGGCATTTGTTCCAATGCTTCTGCAAATGGAATGTTGATATGCAGCTTTTTAAAGATCTCCAGGAACCGAGAAAACTGCTTGTCCAATTTGTTCTTCTGAAGATGTTGAGGAAAAGTGGAGGTGGAATGATTTGTTCTTTTTCCTTTGCTTCTTTTTCCTCCATCTGTTGCTTTGTTTCTTTTGGAACTTCCTCAGCAGCTGTTTTGGTTCCAACATCTTTGTTGATTTCAGTACCGCTTTTTAACATGATGGCATGAAATTGTTCCTTTCTAATGTTTCTTGGATTTGGCTCTGTGTTGCTAAGAAGGGTACCTGGCGGTCTGTAACTCTGAGCATTTGCCAGTTGTCCAATTTTATTCTCCAGTACTTTAATAGAAGCAGATTAACCTTGAATTAATGCTGCTTGGGATTGAAACATAGCATCATATCTTGCTGCTTGAGATTGAAACATAGTATCATATCTTGCTGCTTGAGAGTCGTGTTTTGCTTCTATCTTTTTCAAGTGGGTCAACACTTCTGTTATTCCTGGTTCATTTGCCTGCTTCTGGCTTTTGTTCTGTTGTTGGAATCCATGTGGTGGATAGTTCTGTTGTTGGGCTGAATTGTTGCTCCATGATAAATTAGGATGATTCCTCCACCCTGGGTTGTAGGTGTTGGAATATGGATTGTTCCCATGTCTGTTGAAATTGTTGACAAAATTCACCGTTTCTTCAAGTTGGTTCGACTCTGGTGCTCCTCCATATGGTGAACTTGTGGATCCAGTTGTAAGAGTCTCCATGAATTTGCATATCTGATCTAGCTTGGTGTTGACTGCTGTATTGGCTCCACTTTCATAAATTCCTACAATTCTTTGGATCATGCTCCTTTCTGTTGGCCACAAGAAATTGTTGTTGGCTATTTCTTCGATTAGATCCCAGGCTTGATCTTCTCCTTTTGCCATTAAATCTCATCCAACAGCAGCATCGATTGTGGTTCTCATTATTCCAGAAAGTCCATTATAGAATGTTTGGACTTGAAGCCATTTTGGAATCTCATGGTGAGGATATTTCCGGAGCAAATCTTTATACCTTTCCCAAGCTTCGCAGAGGGATTCTGAATCTTGTTGTACAAAGGATGTGATATCATTCCCCAGTTTTCCGGTTCTGGCTAGTGGAAAGTACTTTGCAAGAAATTTGGTGGCTAAAGTGTTCCAAGTTGTGATGGAACCTGCTGGTAGTGAATGTAGCCAAGCTTTAGCTCTGTCCTTCAAGGAGTATGGGAAAACACACAATCTCATTGCTTCTTCAGCTTTTCGGTTGTAATTGAAAGTGCCACAAACTTCAAGGAAGTTGCTGATGTGGGCATTAGGATCTTCAGTTGCATTCCCCCCAAACTGAACTGACTGCTGAATCATTTGAATGCATGTTTTGATGTCACCTGCATTTGCTGGTAAGGGAGGAAGTACAATCAAGCAAGAAATGAGTCTGTCAACCACCGGATGGTTCTGTCTCGAATGGGAATTGGTGGTGCAACGTTCAAAGGTTCAGGTTCCATGTTGACTAAAGCCTCTTGGCCTTCTCGCCTTTCCCTTCTCAACTGTCTGATGGTTCTTTCAATTTCTAGGTCAAGCGGTCGAAGTTCAAAGCTTCTAGTTCGTCTCATGTAGTTTCTGAGAACCTGAAACACAAGAAAACAAAAATAATAAGTAAAAATAAATTAGATACAAGTAACGTATCTAACCCCAAAACTAATAGTTAAAGATAATTAAGTCTCTGGCAACGGCGCCAAAAACTTGACCGGCGTAAACACACACGTATAACGCAAGAGCACGTATCGTTCAAGTAGTATAAAAATAACGATCCCACGAGGACTTAATATCTAAACTATTAATTTTATGAGGTCAAATGATTACTAATATATAACAAGTTGTTTGATTGATTTGAAATGGTGACGATTCTAAATTTAAAAACAAGTAAATAAAATTATTCGAAAGTAGATTTTAAGAAAATTCAATATTAAAAACTATCTAGGGTTGTGATTTCTTCCAATATCATTTTAAAGATGAAGTGGTTATCTTATAGTGGGTAATATATTGATTTATTAACCTAGAACACTAAATTATGTGTAAGCCTCTGTCGATGGTCAGACACAAATACCCAGTTTAACCCAATTGAACCACATGTCTATGTCAACCAAATTATCTGGATTCATTAAGTTTAAGTTCCAATTATGGCCACCCCCCCCCCCCGACAGGTATATGTCTATCCTGTAAGGAAATCAATTAAAGGGTTAACTATCCTCAAGGAAGATCGTAGGCTATTAAGTCTAAGGCTGAAACCTAAAATCCCTATGTCTAGTTCATTTTAGATTTACCACATCAATCTTATTGGTGATCAGACAACAAGAAGCATTAAGCTTAAGACTTAATAAGTAAACCTTTAAATTACCCAAACTATAAAATAACCCCTTTTAAACCGGTGATATTAGAATTCATCACAACCCCAGATAACTGGCTTAGTTACGACACATATTTACGGGTAGTAAAAACTTAAATAAAATAAAAGACATAAAGTAAATTGCTGAAAAGTAAATTGCTGAAAAGTAAATGACGGAAAGTAAATGCTGAAATTAAATACTGAAAATTAAATGCTGAAAGTAAATGCTGAAAGTAAATTGTTGAAAGTAAATTGCTGAAAAGTAAATGCTGAAAGTAAATTGCTGAAAAGTAAATGCTGAAAGTAAATGTTGAAAATTAAAGAAAGAAAAGTATTGTGCGTAAAAGTAAATTGCGGAAAGTAAAAACTGAAAAGTAAAGAAAAGAAAGTGCGAAAGCAGAAATTAATTACTGAAAGCTGTAAAAAAACAAACAAGATACAATCTTCTTAGTATTCTTAAGGAATTCCTTAGAAGAAAGTATGGATTTTACAAATGAAATGGCTTGGTATTTATAGGCAAAATTTTGCCTCCATCAAATCATCCACCAAATCAATTATTAAGTGCTCCACTAATTGCTCCACTAATTGCTCCACCAAATCCATTATTAATTGCTCCACTAATCTCTTATCATGTTTGGTGATGATTTGATAATTTTTATTATTTATTTATTAATTTATTTTTTTGCTTTGAAAATGATTGAAAGTGACTTTAATAATTACACACAACACACTTTTGGATGGTTCATCAATTTCGGGCATGAAATCGTCAGAATTCGAAATTATTTTGTCTTTTAAAGCTGTAGATATTTGAGTCTTCTTTAATCTAGAACTTGAATCAGCTCAATCCGATATCAGAGTAAAACGTTATGCCCAAAATACGACAGATGCGCAAAATTGGAATTTCCAAAACTACACTTCGTCAAAAACGCCCTTTCAATTTTCCAATCTCCAATATTCAAATATCAAGTCCAATAATTGCCCTTATTTGACCCATATTTCGTCCTAAATGATTTCATTGAGATCCGATATTATTTTATCTGTAAAATAAACTAAAACACATCAAAACGTTCATCAAACCCGAGAAACTAAACAAAATATTAAGTTAAAAGGGCGGTAAATATTGATATATTTTCCGCTCATCAGTATTCCGCAACTTCATTGATTTGTATTCGCACTTATTTCATGCTTATTATTGATCCTGGGACCTTAATAGAAACCAACACATAATGGTTCTGTCTCAAATGGGAATTGGTGGTGCAACGTTCAAAGGTTCAGGTTCCATGTTGACTAAAACTTCTTGGCCTTCTCGCCTTTCCCTTCTCAATTGTCTGATGGTTCTTTCAAATCTATGGGTCAAGCGGTCAGAGTTCAAAGCTTCTGGTTCATCTCATGTAATTTCTGAGAACCTGAAACACAAGAAAACAAAAACAATAAGTAAAAAGAAATTAGATACTAGTAAAGTATCTAACCCCAAAACTAATAGTGAAAGATAAATAATTCCCTGGAAACGGCGCCAAAAAATTGACTGGTGCTTACACACACACGTATAACGCAAGCGCACGTATCATTCAAGTAGTATAAAAAGTATCGATTGTTGGACAATTATGACCCATAGCGTCACTGTTTGTAAAAGGCATTGTGTTTTTGTACGAAATTAACTATGTAGTAATGAAATTGCCTTTTACCGTTTTGTAATTTAATTACTTTGATATATATAAATGGTAAAAGTCCATATGATTAGTTCCGGATTGAGATGATATGAGACAGTATCAATCCATAAAGGTTTAATCATTAAATATCCCTAGTCGTAGTATTATCGAGACTGGACATCGATAATACGGAATAGACTAGTATTGCACTTGTGCGCGTTGTGAGGGCATAACGGCACAGTTCTCATATGTTTATGTATTGGATACTTATGCAAGTGCGATAGGAGGTTGTGTTTTTACCGATGGTACGGAAAACAGCTTCGCTCTGGATAGACCCCGCGGAATCCCATTGGTAGTATGTATATGTGTCTATGGGAGTCCGCTTCAGGGTAGGTGTATTTGGTCTTAACCTGAGACTTGCATCGCTAGTACTTGCGACAATCGGTAAACTTTCGTTTTGGTCGTCCAGGGCTTTAACAGGTTCTATGTACACCTCTACTAGGTTTATTGAGAATCGTAGTGTATTGGATGTGATGTCAAGATGGAAGTATCACTTCAGACATATGGAGATGATGATCACGCAGGGATTCAGAACTAGTTCTCTATAGTGTTGCAACCATCGAGATAATATGACAAGGTCATGATTATCCGATTCAAAGAGACTAGTTGCTTGATATCCGATATGTGCTTCGTACGGGGCAGACACTTTCCAGCCCTAGGCCTTGCATGTGACATCCGATACTGGATCGCAATACGCAATACTACGTATACTACGCCTGACATAGATTATATATTCCAGTAAGAATATTTCTGGAGAATTGGGTAGGCACGGTGCTTTGCTAGAAGCCAACCATGTCTTGTAAATCGGTAAGCACGTAGTATGAGGTACTCACTTTATCGGATAATCCGATAACCGGATTTACTGCCAACATATCCAGAGATCTCTTGGGTCGCTTCCCAAAGATTCACCGATGACAGTTGACTTAAATATAATTAATCTGGGATTAATTTAGAGAGAGAAAATTAATCTGGGATTAATTGGGGCTTTATTTAATCCGGGATTAAATGTGTTCAGTAGAGAGAGAACGTGATTAATTTGGAATTAATCGGTAAAATAAATTTAATAGTTAAATTTGATTTTTCTATTTAATTTATTTAAATGGGCTAAAATTAATATATCGGATATATTAATGCGAATTGGATTTCGTTACGAAATTAAAGTCGGACTTTAATACGAACGAACGAGTTAATTTAGAATTAATTCGTAAACGACGATCGTAATATATTTGCGAGGCATCGATATTTAATTAAATTAGATTTAATTGTTTAACGACGGAAGTTCGTTTAATCGAATTAAACGGAACCGAGCCGCGGCAAATGTTCGTAGAGATATTTGAATTTTGAATTCAAATATGTGGGGCCCACTTCACATGTGTGGTAGGTGGTGGTAGTTGGCATTTATGCCAAGCCACCAACCACTCAACCACCTAGTTTTACTTTTTGTAAACCATTTACCAAACCTACCAAGTTTATGGTAAAAATGTGAAAAGGGTTTTACCAAAAGGTGAATAATAAAAAGAAAATCTCTACACTTGTTACACAACACATTATTCACAAGTTGAAAAATGAAAACCCTAGTTCTTGGAGGCACTTGGGCGTGAGCCATCTTCTTCTCTTCACTTGGATTTTGTTCATCAAATCAACAAGCTAGCACTTAAGCAAGTCAACAAAGGTGATAGGGAAACATCTCAAAAGCTTGGAATCATCAAAAGGTTGGATCTTGGAGATCATCTTCTCAAAAATTTTAAAGCTCTATCCACTCATTGTAAGTTTATTCCGCACCTTATAATGATCATATGAAATGCTTTTCATGCTTATTAGATCCTATGAATATTCTAGGAACACTAACATCGATCCCACGAGGACTTAATACCTAAGCTATTAATATTATGAGGACAAATGATTACTAGTATCTAACATGTTGTTTGATTGATTTGAAATGGTGATGATTCTAAATTTAAAAATCAGTAAATAAAATTTCACGGAAGTAGGTTTAAGAAAATTCAATATTAGGAAACTATCTAGGGTTGTGAATCTTTCTAATATCTTTTAAAAGATGAAGTGGTTATTTCATGTTTGTGTAATAAACCGGTTTACTAACCTGGAACATGAAATTATGCAAAAGCCTCTGTCAATATGTCTATGTCAACCAAATACTCAGTATAACCCAATTGAACCATATGTCTATGTCAACCAAATTACTTGGATTTATTAAGTTTAAGTTCCAATTATGGCTACTCCCGCCCGACATGTATATGTCTATCCTGTAAGGAAATCTATTAAGGGTTATCTATCCTCAAGGAAGATCGTGGGCTATTAAGTCTAAGGCTGAAACCTAAAATTCCTTTTGTCAAGTTTATTTTAGATTTACCAGATCAATCTTATTAATGGCCAATTAACAAGACGCGTTAAGCTTAAGACTTAATAAGTAAACCTTTAAATTACCCAAACTATAAAAATAACCCCTTATAAACCGGTGATATTGGATTTCATCATAACCCCAGATAACTGGCTTAGTTACGACACATATTTACGGGTAGTAAAAACTTAAATAAAATAAAAGACATAAAGTAAAATGCTGAAAAGTAAATTGCTGAAAAGTAAATGACGGAAAGTAAAATGCTGAAATTAAATACTGAAAATTAAATGCTGAAAAGTAAATGTTGAAAGTAAATTACTGAAACGTAAATGCTGAAAAGTAAATTGCTGAAAAGTAAAATGCTGAAAAGTAAATTGCTGAAAAGTAAATAAAGTAAAAATACAATAAAAGAAAATATTGAGGTAAAAGGATCCACTTTTATTACTTCTATTTTAGATATCTCCCTTAATATAATATATTAACTTTGCATGATAATTACCAACCAGCCATATAGGCGGTATCCAGATTAAGTAAAATTAATAATTAATTACCAACCGACCAATCAGACGGTATCCAGTTTAGTCAGGTTAAAACCAATTTAAATAATTATCAACCGACCAATATGGCGGTATCCTCGTTAAGTCAGGTTTTAACTAGTTTATATATTATAATTTAGGGAGATTAATCTAAATATTAGTAATAAAAATTTTACCATTTACCCCCGCAAAGGGGAGTTACCTCCTCATTATTGAAAAGTAAAAACTGAAAATTAAAGAAAGAAAAGTACTGTGCGTAAAAGTAAATTGCGGAAAGTAAAAACTGAAAAGTAAAGAAAAGAAAGTGCGAAAGCGGAAATTAATTACTGAAAGCTGTAAATAAAAAAATAAGATACAATCTTATTAGTATTCTTAAGGAATTCCGTAGAAGAAAGTATGAATTTACAAATGAAATGGCTTGGTGTTTATAGGCAAAATTTTGCCTCCATCAAATCATCCACCAAATCCATTATTAATTTCTCCACTAATTGCTCCACCAAATCTATTATTAATTGCACCACTAATTTCTTATCATGTTTGGTGGTGATTTGATTATTTATTTATTTTTTGCTTTGAAAATGACTTTAATAATTACACACAACACACTTCTAGATGGTTCATCAATTTTGGGCATGAAATCTTCAGAATTAGAAATTATTTTGTCTTTAAAAGTTGTATATCTTTGCGTCTTCTTTAATATGGAACTTTAATCAGCTCAATCCGATATCGGAGTAAAAGGTTATGCCCAAAATACGACAAATGTGCAAAACTGGAATTTCCAAAACTACACTTCATTAAAACGCCCTTTCAAGTTTCCAATCTCCAAAATTAATATGTCAAGTCCAATGTTTGCCCTTATTTGACCTACATTTCGTCCTAAATGATTTTATTGTGTCCCAATATTATTTTCTCTGCAAAATAAACTAAAACACATCAAAACGTTCATCAAACCCGAGAAACTAAACAAAATATTAAGCAAAATGGGCGGTAAATATTGATATATTTTCCGCTCATCAATCTCTAGGTTAATGGTTTTGAGTCATTCCTCTCTGTCAGAATCATCCATTGCACTACGATAGGTCGATGGATCATCTATACCATCGCTGAATGCGATAACTTGTGCCTCTCCAACTCCAAGGTAACGATCATGTTGTCTTATAACCCTCCCACTACGTCTAGGTGGTAAATCATTCTGAAGAACTTGCATCAGACTCTCAGATGTTGAAGGTGCTATGTATTTGTCAACTGTCGTTGACGATGGTGTGCTGGTTGAACCAGCAAGTAACTCATCCAGCAACACCTTACTGGCTGTGAGGGTGTAGCCGATAGAGATTTATTTATACCGGATGTATAAGATACTAGATAATTCAAGCGAAAGCGAAATCCTGAACGTGCCCTAGCTGTCAGGGTTACGCAAGTAACTTGAGTTTATCATTGACGAGTTTAACCTTGGTACGTCTCCTTGTAGTCCTGCCTTAGCAGTGACAATGAGAAACGACCAGAACCAGAAACCTAGGAGTCACTAGTGAGTGATTGACAAATGAGTTGTCTACCTGATGAATATATATAGGCGAGACAGTGCATCTACTGTTAGCTGAAATATATTCACGGGATCCACTTTTCACTATTTGTATTTAATTTAATTATTAAATCTTTGTATTCTGTTTGGGGATTACAGTATTGCATGATTTAGTGGGAGGGGTATTTTTATATTAAAAATCCATGATCTAGTTTATTCTTTTGATATTATATGAAACTGCTTAATTTCTCTTAACCTTTTCGTAATCTATATGATATATTTGTGATGGCGGCACCATCCACTAATCAGTTTGCGTGTATGTTTGATGCGAATAAACTCAAAGGCGCTGATAACTTCACCAATTGGGAATTAGATTTGAGGATTGTCCTCGACTCCGAGAAGTTGGGATATGTTCTTGAGGGTCCACTGCCCCTTGCTGTGGCAGAGAATGCTACACCAGAAGAACGCGAAGTCTTCCAAGCTTGGAAGGATGATGATTTAAAAGTTAAATCATACATCTTAAGTTCGCTTTCACACCGGGGCTCAAGAAACAATACTATGGCATGTCAGATGCGTATAGTATGATGACTCGATTAAGACAATCGTTTGAGAACCAAGAACAAGTTGTTGTTCATAAGGTCGCAATGGAATCGTTCCATACGCGGTTGGATGAGGGGCGAGCTGTTAGCCCATATGTTCTTCAGATGATCGATTTGATCGATCAATTGAGGCAACATAATCTCATTCTGAATGACATTCTCAGTAAGAGTGTCAATATTGGTTCGCTCTCAGCTTCTTATCGCCAGTTCGTGATGTACTTCAATATGAACGAGATTATCTGTACCTACCAAGAGATGCATAGGATGTTGCTCATGGCGGAAGAGAACCTCAAGAAGGGAGTACCGATTCGCCCTCCAAGACCTACTTCACTTTTTGCTTCTTTCCAGACTTTGTCAAAGGGAAATAAGAAAAAAGGGAAGAAGAAGAAGGGTTTCGGTACTCAACCACGGGAAAAGATAGCAAAGCCCAAGAGGGCTTCTAAAGATAAGTGCCATCACTGCAGCAAAGTCGGGCACTGGAAAAGTAACTGTCATGACTACATTGCCCAGCTAAGAAGGGAGAGAGCATCGACATCAGGTAAATTTATTTTTCCAGTTATTGATTTATCTTTGGCTTGTGAAGCCGTTACATCCAGTTGGATTTTAGATTCTGCTTGTCCCATTCACATTTTCAATTCGTTGCATGTGCTGAAGGAAAGTAGAAGACTAAAGCCTAGAGAGATGCAGTTGCGATTCGGGGGTGGAGACTCTCTGGATGCAGTTGCAGTGGGAGTATGCGAGATCTCATTGCCGAATGGGACACTTTTATTATATGACTGTCATTTTGTACCTGGATGTGTAGCTAATATTATATCACTTTTTGTATTTGATACAAAAGGCTTTCGTATTAATATTAAGAATTGTTCTTTGTATTTATATGATAAAAAAATATCCAGATCCTCTGTTTTCCAAACCAACATGGTCATTATACATTGCAAACTTCAAAAGATATTTTAAATACTGGAGTTAATAAACGTAGTTTACCTGTAATTAATAATACTGAACATTGGCATATGCGGCTAGGTCACATAGGCGTTAAACGCCTTACCCATTGGTTAGGAATGGGTTGATACCAGAACTCACCATTGAATCCTATCCAACTTGTGAATCGTGTATTCATGGTAAGATGACCAAAGCCCTATTTTCTGGTGTTGGACACCGCGCCACTAACTTACTGGAACTCGTACATTCTGATGTATGTGGTCCACTAAATCAGATTGCTCATAGTGGTTATTCGTACTTCATTACCTTTAACCGATGATCTGTCACGGTACGGTTATGTCTATTTGATGCGATATAAATCGGAAACCTTGAAAAGTTCAAAGAGTTCTGAAATGAAGTAGAAAAACAAATTGGTCAATATATTAAATGTCTTCAATTCGATCGAGACGAAAAATATATAAGAAATAAGTTCATGGATTACATGAAAGAGAATGGGATTCTCGCTCAATATAATCCTCCAGGTACTCCACAGCACAATGGAGTGTCTGAGAGGAGAAATCAGACTTTATTGGATATGGTCCGATCAATGTTGAGTTTCAAAGATTTTCCCTATTACTTATGAGGCTACTCTCTTTTAACAGCTGCACATATTTTGAATAAGATTCCTTCAAAAGCTGTTCATACGACTCTGTATGAGATATGGTTCGTTAGGAGACCAAATCTTAGTTACATTAAGGTTTGGGGTTGACCTGCTTATGTCAAGATGACTCAGAAAGATAAGCTTTCGCCTCGAGGGAAAAAGTTTAGGTTTGTTGGATAACCTTCGAATACGATGAGATATATGTTCTATGATACTGAGCATCGAAATGTGTTCGTAGCTCGCTTCATAAAATTTCTAGAAGTAGAAATTGTCAGAAGGTGGTAATCATAGACATGTTGAACTTGATGAAGTCTAACCTGAAAACAACGAACCAACAGAGGAACCTGAAGTTCAAGTAGATGAATGACCTTCAACACACACACTCCGTAGGTCAGAAAGGGTATCTAGACCTCCTGAACGCTTGTGTTTGATACAAGAAAGAGTCTAGATGTTATCTTAGTAGAAGAGACTGATCCTTTCACCTATAGAGAATCGATGTTGGACATCGACTCCGTGAAATGGCAAGTGTCATGAAATCCAAGATAGACTCAATGTATGAGAATCAAGTTTGGGACTTGGTTCCGCTTCCCTAATGAATTGTTCTTATCGATTGTAAATGGGTTTACAAGAGGAAGCGAGGGCCTGACAGTAAGGTTGAAACTTACAAGGCCCGACTGGTAGCAAAGGTTACACACGCGCGACCTGGCGTCGACTATGATGAAACTTTTTCACCAGTAGCAATGCTTAAGTCTATTCGGATTTTGCTTTCTATAACTGCTATCATGACTACGAGATTTGAAAAATGGATGTCAAAATGACTTTTCTAAATGGATTTATTGATGAAGAAATCTATATGGAACAGCCGGAAGGTTTTGCATCCAGCGAAAACTCGGGGATGGTGTGTAAGCTTAAGAATTCTATTTATAGACTTAAACAAGCTTCACAAAGTTGGAATCTTCGATTCGACGAGATTATTAGATCGTCTGGTTTTCTCAAGAATTCGGAAGAATCCTGTGTGTATCAGAAGGCCAGTGGGAGTATGGTCGTATTTTTAGTCCTATATGTTGATGACATCCTAATCATTGGGAATGATTTAGGTATGTTACAAAGCGTCAAAGCGTACCTCTGTTAGAATTTCTCCATGAAGGACCTAGGAGAAGCTTCCTATGTTTTAGGAATAAAACTCTATAGAGATAGACAAAGGAAACTGATTGGGTTATCCCAATCAACGTATATAAATAAGATCTTGGAACGATATAATTTTGGTAACTGTAAGACAGCAAACATACCGTTCAGACATGGGATTCTTCTTTCCAAGAAGATGATTCCACAAATAGAATGTTAGAAGGTTATAATATCTAACGAACCTTAGCTTCGTGTTTGGGTAGCATAATGTATGCCATGTTATGTACAAGGCCTGATATTAGTTTCGCTGTTAGCGTAACTAGTCGATATCAGTCCAATCCAGGTAATGACCATTGGATGGCCATTAAACATATCCTGAAGTATCTAAAATGTACTAAGGATAAGTTAATAATTTATGGAGGAAACAAACTGCAAGTTAATAGGTATACCGGATTCTGATTTCCAATCAGATCCCGATGATAGAAAAGTGCAAGTTAACGGGTATACGGATTCCGATTTCAACTCGTCTTCTTGAAGTAGCTTCTATGTTTTACTCTGGATGTCTTCAAAAGTGCAATGATGAGTTGAATTTATAAAACCTGAAAAGAGTGAGTAATAATAGCACAAGTATCTTCCAAAGGACGATTAGTTAAACAGTAAAATAAATTGTGATAGTCAAAAAGGTCTGGATCCTGTCGGAGAAAATAAAAGAAAACAACAAAACAAATCACAATTATCAGGAATAGACAAAGAGATATAATATGTACAAGAAATGTAGCGGCTTGATTGACGTCTATGCGTAAGGGACAAGCTTCCCATTCAATTTTCTTATAAATTGGAAAACAAGGTCTTTTGAGTCAGATTCCCGAGACTTAATTGTTGTCTTTCTTTTTGGAATTTTGCATATAACACACGAATTTCGTGATACACATATCCACTGGGATGCGTCTCAAGAATTTTAGATATATCATCCAAATACTCCTTACTCAAGCCATCCCTAATGAAATTAATCTTATCTTCGCGGTTATCAGACATCATGCCTAAAGAACGACAACGAGTATCAAAAAACAACGAGCACATTTATAACAAACACACATTCTTTTGGCTCATCTCTTTTTAGCATAGGTCCTCCTTCCTAAACCAGGCAGATGTGAAATAAAAGAGTCAGAAGACTCACCTGCCAATCGGACCCGTGCTTCAATAATCCAACGAATGTCAGTAGGAATACCTTTGATCATCAGTAGTATCATCCGTTCCAAGCGAGCTTTGTAGACTTTCATTAGAGAGTTTTGGGGGAGAGAAGGAAATTGCTTGTGAAGATTTGTGAGAACTTCTTCCATCCTGAAATGTCTTAATCTACAAAAACTAAACACAAAAAATTAAATCACACCAAATCACAATATATACACAAATTGCATGGGTTGCCTCCATGCTAGCTCTAAGTTTAACGTCGTCAGCTTGACGTGACTTCTCGAATGTTAGGCTGGATCTGAAAGTGTGACACTTTCTTTTTGTCGCTCAAATGATTCTCCCCAGTAGTTTTTGACACGCTTGTTTTTAAACTTGAAAGTTTTATTGGAGTCGGGATCATGTATCTCAATGCTCTGTCTGGTAAAACCTTGGTGATCACAAATGGACCTGACCACCGTGATTTTGGATTCCATGGGAAGAATTTCACCCTTGATTTGTTTAACAGTACCTTCTGCCCTGGTTCCAGTTGTATGCGCACTAACTTCTCATCATGTCTCTTCTTGGCCTTTTCTTTGTACAATTTGGCATCCTCAAAAGGCTGATTGTGAAATTCCTCCAATTCGTTGAGCTGGTGGAACTTTTTCTCTTATGTTGCTTGTAGTGCAAGAATTTGTTTTTTCAGTGCAAAAGACGTTTTATCTTCAGGCTCCATAGGCTATTGACATATTTTAAGTTTGTCAATAGAACTTTGCATTGCATTGGAGTTCTGAATGGTACTGTGTATCACATCAATTCTGAAACATTATTCCTTATTTTCATCATCTGGGAAATTCATGGCCTTGAAAACATTGAATGTTACTTCTTGGTCATGTACCCTCATGGTTAATTCTCATTTTTGTACATCAATAATGGTTCGACTTGTAGCCAAGAATGGTCTCCTGATGATGATTAGCACATCTGCATATTCCTCCATATCAAGGACAATAAAATCTGCTAGGAAAATGAATTTGTCAACCTTGACCAGCACATCCTCAACTACGCCTCTTGGAAATACGAGTGTTCTATCAGCAAGTTGTAGAGAGACTGAAGTTGGCATTTTTCTCCAATCTGCATTTTCCTGAAAATAGAAAAATGCATCAAGTTAACACTCGCACCTAGATCACACAGAGCCTTACCAAAGTCATGTTCTCATATGGTGCAAGGAACAATGAAACTGCCAGGATCTTTCAACTTTGGAGGAATTTTTCTCTGTATGATGGCGCTGCATTCTTCTGTCAATGCTATTGTCTCATAATCTCCCAATATCAGTTTTCGTGATTCATGAATTTTACATAGCTGGGCATTTGTTCCAAGGCTTCTGCAAATGGAATGTTGATGTGCAGTTTTTTGAACACCTCCAGGAAATGAGCAAACTGCTTGTCCAGTTTATTTTTCTGAAGTCGTTGTGGAAAATGTACCGGTGGAGTGATCTGATCTTTTTCTTTTTCCTTTGCTTCTTTTTCCTTCATCTGTGGAACTGAATCTTTTGGAACTTCCTCAGCAGTTGTTTTGGCTCCAACATCTTTATTGATTTCAGTACCGCTTTTTAACATGATGGCATGACACTGCTCTTACCCTATGTTCCTCGGATTTGGTTCAGTGTTGCTAGGAAGGTTACCTGGTGATCTGTAACTCTGAGCATTGATCAGTTGTCCAATTTGATTCTCTAATGCTTTAATAGAAGCTGATTGACTTTGAATTATGCTGCTTGGGATTGAAACATAGCATCATATCTTGTTGTTTGAGAGTCGTGTTTTGCTTCTATCTTTTTCAAGTAGATCAACACTTCTGTTATTCCTGATTCATTTGTCTGCTCCTGGCCTTTGTTCTGTTGTTGGAATCCGGGTGATGGGTTGTTCATTTGCCCTGAATTGTTGCTCCATGCGAAATTGGGATGATTCCTCCACCATGGGTTGTAGGTGTTGGAA
Source organism: Zanthoxylum bungeanum (assembly GCA_019454045.1). Taxonomy (NCBI): domain Eukaryota; kingdom Viridiplantae; phylum Streptophyta; class Magnoliopsida; order Sapindales; family Rutaceae; genus Zanthoxylum; species Zanthoxylum bungeanum. The sequence continues at coordinate 12,483 of SKCR01032615.1, read as the reverse complement.
TATGGATTGTTTCCATGTCTGTTGAAATTGTTGACATAATTCACCATTTCTTTTTGTTGGTTGAAAGATTCTGACTCAGTTGCTCCTCCAAATGGTGAACTTGTGGATCCACCATTAACCTTCATGTTAAGAGTTTCCAGATTTTTGCAAATCACATCCAGCTTGGAATTCAGTGCTGTGTTTGGCTCCAACTTCATAAATTCCTACAATTCTTTGGATCATGCTCCTTTCTGTTGGCCATAAAGAATTATTGTTGGCCATTTCTTCAATTAAGTCACAGGCCCGATCTTCTCATTTTGCCATCAAAGCTCCTCCAGCAGCAGCATCAATTATGGTTCTCATTATTCCAGAAGTCCATTGTAGAAGGTTTGGACTTGTAGCCACTTTGTGATCTCATGATGAAGACATTTCCGAGGTAATTCTTTGAATCTTTCCCAAGATTCGCAAAGGGATTCTGAATCTTGTTGTACAAAAGATGTGATGTCATTCCACAACTTTGCAGTTCTTGCTAGTGGAAAATACTTTGCAAGGAATTTTGTGGCTAGAGTGTTCCAAGTTGTGATGGAACCTGCTGGTAGTGAATGTAGCCAAGCTTTAGCTCTGTCCTTCAAGGAGTATGGAAAAACACGCAGTCTCATTGCTTCTTCAGTTGCTCGGTTGTAATTGAAAGTACCACAAACTTCTAGGAAGTTGCTGATGTGGGAATTAGGATCTTCTGTTGCATTTCCCCCAAACTGTACTGACTGCTGAATCATCTGGATGCATGTTTTGATGACACACGCATTTGCTGGTAAAGGAGGAAGTACGATTCAGGAAATGAAGCCGTCGACCACCGGAATGGTTCTGTCTCGAATGGGAATTGGTGGTTGACTGGTGCGTAATCACACGTGTATAACGCAAGCGCACATATCGTTCAAGTAGTATAAAAAGTATCGATCCCACGAGGACTTAAAACCTTTGCTATTAATTTTTTATGAGGTCAAATGTTTACAAGTATCTAATAGATTGATTGTTTGATTGGGTGGTGACTTTAAAACTTAAAACAAGTAAATAAAATTTCTTGAAAGTAGATTGAAGAAAATTCAAATTTATAAAACTATCCAGGGTTGTGAATCCTTCCAATATCTATTAAAGATGAAATGGTTATCTTACAGTTGGGTAATATGTTAATTTATTAACCTAAAACACTAAATTATGTAAAAGCTTCTTCCGATGGTCGATTACAAATACCCAGTATCACCCAATTCAACCATATGTCTATGTCAACCAAATTACCTGGATTCATTAAGTTTAAGTTCCAATTATGGCTACCCCCGCCCGACAGGTATATTCCTATCCTGTAAGGAAATCTATTAAAGGATTATATATCCTCAAGGAAGATCGTGGGTTATTGAGTCTAAGGTCTTTAACCTAAAATCTCTTTTCCAAGTTCATTTTAAGTTTACCTAATCAATTTTATTAATGGCCAGTTAAAAAAAGCATTAAGATTAAGACTCAATAAATAAACTTTTATATTACCCAAGCTATAATCTAACCCCTTATAAACGGTGATATTGGATTTCATTCATCACAACCCCAGATAACTGGCTTAATTACGACACATATTACGGGTAGTAAAAATTTAATAAAATAAAAGACATAAAGTAAAATACTGAAAATTAAATACTGAAAAGTAAATTGCTGAAAAGTAAAAAAAAGTAAAAAGTAAAAAAAAAAAAAAATTACTGAAAAGTAAATTGCTGAAGAGTAAATTGCTGAAAAGTAAATTACTGAAAATTAAATAAAGTAAAAGTACAATAAAAGAAAATGATGGGGTTAGAGGATCAACTTTTATTACTACTATTTTAGATATCTCCCTTAATATAATATATTAACTTTACGTGATAATTACCAACCAGCCATAAAGGCGGTATCCTGATTAATTCAAATTAATAATTAATTACCAACCGACCAACCAGGCGATATCCATACTTAGTCAGGTTAAAACCAATTTATATTTAATTACCAACCGGCCAATATAGCGGTATCCTCATTAAGTCAAGTTTTAAATAGTTTATATATTATAATTAAGGGAGATTAATCTAAATAGCAATAATAAAAGTTTTGCCTTTCACCCCAGCAAAGGGGAATTACCTCCTCATTGCTTGAAAAATAAAAACAGCAAAAGTAAAGAAAGGGAAGGATTATGCGTAAAAGTAAATTGTGGAAAGTAAAAACTGAAAAATAAAGAAAAGAGAGTGTGAAAGCGGAAATTAATTACTGAAAGCTGTAAATAAACAAACAAGATACAATCTTCTTATTTATTCGTTAGGAATTTCAAGAAGAAAGTATGAATTTTACAAATGAAATGGCTTGGTATTTATAGGCAAAATTTTGTCTCCACCAAATCCATTATTAATTTCTCCACTAATTACTCCACCAAATCCATTATTAATTGCTCCAATAATTTCTTATCATGTTTGGTGATGATTTGATAATTTTATTATTTATTTATTAATTTATTTTTTTGCTTTGAAAATGATTGAAAATGACTTTAATAATTACACACAACACACTTCTGGATGGTTCATCAATTTCGGTCATGAAATATTCAGAATTCGAAAATATGTTGTCTTTAAAAGTTGTAGATCTTTGAGTCTTCTTTAATCTGGAACTTGAATCAGCTCAATCCGATATCGGAGTAAAACGTTATGCCCAAAATACGACAGATGTGCAAAACTAGAATTTCCAAAACTGTACTTTGTCAAAAACGCCCTTTCAAGTTTCCAATCTCCAAAATTAAAATATCAAGTCCAATAATTGCCCTTATTTGACCCATATTTCATCCTAAATGATTTCATTGAGACCCGATATTATTTTATCTGCAAAATAAACTAAAACACATCAAAACGTTCATCAAACCCGAGAAACTAAACAAATATTAAGTTAAAGGGGCGGTAAATATTGATATAATTTCCGCTCATCAGTGGTGCAACGTTCAAAGGTTCAGGTTCCATGTTGACTAAAACTTCTTGGCCTTCTCACCTTTCCCTTCTCAACTGTCTGATGGTTCTTTCAATCTATGGGTCAAGCGGTCGGAGTTCAAAGCTTCTGGTTCATCTCATGTAGTTTCTGAGAACCTGAAACACAAGAAAACAAAAACAATAAGTAAAAAGAAATTAGATACTAGTAACGTATCTAACCCCAAAACTAATAGTGAAAGATAAAAAGTCACTGGCAACGGCGCCAAAAACTTGACTGGTGCTTACACACACACGTATAACGCAAGCGCACGTATCATTCAAGTAGTATAAAAAGTATCGATCCCACGAGGACTTAATACCTAAGCTATTAATATTATGAGGTCAAATGATTACTAGTATCTAACATGTTGTTTGATTCATTTGAAATGGTGATGATTCTAAATTAAAAACAAGTAAATAAAATTACACGAAAGTAGGTTTAAGAAAATTCAAGATTAGGAAACTATCAAGGGTTGTGAATCTTTCTAATATCTTTTAAAAGATGAAGTGGTTATTTCATGTTTTTTTAATAAATCGGTTTACTAACCTGGAACACGAAATTATGCAAAAGCCTCTGTCGATGGTCAGACGCAAATACCCAGTATAACCCAATTGAACCATATGTCTATGTCAACCAAATTACTTGGATTTATTAAGTTTAAGTTCCAATTATGGCTACCCCGCCCGACATGTATATGTCTATCATGTAAGGAAATCTATTAAAGGGTTATATATCCTCAAGGAAGATCGTGGGCTATTAAGTCTAAGGCTGAAACCTAAAATTCATTTGTCAAGTTTATTTTAGATTTACCAGATCAATCTTATTAATGGCCAATTAACAAGACGTATTAAGCTTAAGACTTAATAAGTAAACCTTTAAATTACCCAAACTATAAAATAACCCCTTATAAACCGGTGATATTGGATTTCATCACAACCCCAGATAACTGGCTTAGTTACGACACATATTTACGGGTAGTAAAAACTTAAATAAAATAAAAGACATAAAGTAAAATGCTGAAAAGTAAATTGCTGAAAAGTAAATGACGGAAAGTAAATGCTGAAATTAAATACTGAAAATTAAATGCTGAAAAGTAAATGCTGAAAGTAAATTACTGAAAAGTAAATGCTGAAAGTAAATTGCTTAAAGTAAATGCTAAAAGTAAATTGCTGAAAAGTAAATAAAGTAAAAGTACAATAAAAGAAAATGCTGAGGTAAAAGGATCCACTTTTATTACTTCTATTTTAGATATCTCCCTTAATATAATATATTAATTTTGCATGATAATTACCAACCAGCCATATAGGCGGTATCCAGATTAAGTCAAATTAATAATTAATTACCAACCGACCAATCAGGCGGTATCCAGTTTAGTCAGGTTAAAACCAATTTAAATAATTACCAACATACCAATATGGCGATATACTAGATCAATCTTATTAATGGCCAATTAACAAGACGCATTAAGCTTAAGACTTAATAAGTAAACCTTTAAATTACCCAAACTATAAAATAACCCCTTATAAACCGGTGATATTGGATTTCATCACAACCCCAGATAACTGGCTTAGTTACGTCATATATTTACGGGTAGTAAAAACTTAAATAAAATAAAAGACATAAAGTAAAATGCTGAAAAGTAAATTGTTGAAAAGTAAATGACGGAAAGTAAAATGCTGAAATTAAATACTGAAAATTAAATGCTGAAAAGTAAATGCTGAAAGTAAATTACTGAAAAATAAATGCTGAAAGAAAATTGCTGAAAGTAAATTGCTGAAAGTAAATTGCTGAAAAGTAAATAAAGTAAAAGTACAATAAAAGAAAATGCTGAAGTAAAATGATCCACTTTTATTACTTCTATTTTAGATATCTCCCTTAATATAATATATTAACTTTGCATGATAATTACCAACCAGCCATATAGGCGGTATCCAGATTAAGTCAAATTAATAATTATTTACCAACCGACCAATCAGGCGGTATCCAGTTAAGTCAAGTTAAAACCAATTTAAATAATTATCAACCGACCAATATCGTGGTATCCTCGTTAAGCCAGGTTTTAACTAGTTTATATATTATAATTAGGGAGATTAATCTAAATATTAGTAATAAAAGTTTTACGTTTTACCCCAGCAAAGGGGAGTTACCTCCTCATTACTGAAAAGTAAAAACTGAAAATTAAAGAAAGAAAAGTACTGTGCGTAAAAGTAAATTGTGAAAAGTAAAAACTGAAAAGTAAAGAAAAGAAAGTGCGAAAGCGGAAATTAATTACTGAAAGCTGTAAATAAACAAATAAGATACAATCTTCTTAGTATTCTTAAGGAATTCCGTAGAAGAAAGTATGAATTTACAAATGAAATGGCTTGGTATTTATAGGCAAAATTTTGCCTCCATCAAATCATCCACCAAATCCATTATTAATTGCTCCACTAATTTCTTATCATGTTTGGGGGTGATTTGATTATTTATTTATTTTTTGCTTTGAAAATGACATTAATAATTACACACAACACACTTCTGGATGGTTCATCAATTTCGGGCATGAAATATTCAGAATTCGAAATTATTTTGTCTTTAAAAGTTGTAGATCTTTGAGTCTTTTTTAATATGGAACTTGAATCAGCTCAATTCGATATCGGAGTGAAATGTTATGCCCAAAATACACCAGATGCGTAAAACTGGAATTTCCAAAACTGCAATTCGTTAAAAAACGCCCTTTCAAGTTTCCAATCTCCAAAATTAATATGTCAAGTCCAATTTTTGCCCTTATTTGACCCACATTTCATCCTAAATGATTTCATTGTGTTCCAATATTATTTTATCAGCAAAATAAACTAAAACACATCAAAATGTTTATCAAACCCGAGAAACTAAACAAATTATTAAGTAAAATGGCGGTAAATATTGATATATTTTCCACTCATCAATCTCTAGGTTCATGGCTTTGAGTCATTCCTCTCTGTCAGAATCATCCATTGCACTACGATAGGTCGATGGATCATCTATACCATCGCTGAATGTGATAACTTGTACCTCTCCAACCCCAAGGTAACGATCAGGTTGTCTTACAACCCTTCCACTACGTCTAGGTGGTAGATCATTCTGAAGAACTTGCATCAGACTCTCAGATGTTAAAGGTGCTATGTATTTGTCAACTGTCATTGACGATGGTGTGCTGGTCGAACCAGCAAGTAACTCATCCAGTAACACCTTACTGCTGTGAGGGTGTAGCCGATAGAGATTTATTTATACCGGATGTATATAAGATACTAGATAAATTCAAGCGAAAGCGGAATGCTGAACGTACCCTAACTGTCAGGGTTACGCAAGTAACTTGAGTTTATCATTGACGAGTTTAACCTTGGTATGTCTCCTTGTGGGCCTGTCTTAGCAGCGATAATGAGAAACGACAAGGACCGGAAACCCTAGGAGTCACTAGTGAGTGATTGACAAATGAGTTGTCTACCTGATGAATATATGTAGGCAAGACCGTGCCTCTGTTGTGAGCTGAAATATATTCACGGGATCCACTTTTCACTATTTATATTTAATTTAATTATTAAATCTTTGTATTCTGTTTAGGGATTACAGTATTGCATGATTTAGTGGGAGGGGCATTTTTAGATTAAAAATCCATGATCTAGTTTATGCTTTTGATATTATATGAAACTGCTTAATTTCTACTAACCTTTTTCGTAATCTATATGATATATTTGTGATGGCGGCACCATCCACTAATCAGTTTGCGCGTATGCTTGATGCGAAAAAACTCAAAGGCGCTGATAACTTCACCGATTGGGAATTAGATTTGAGGATTGTCCTCGACTCTGAGAAGTTGGGATATATTCTTGAGGGTCCACTGCCCCTTGCTATTGCAGAGGATGCTACACCGGAAGAACACGAACTCTTCCAAGCTTTGAAGGATGATGATTTAAAATTTAAATCATACATCTTAAGTTTGCTTTCACCGGGGCTCAAGAAACAATACTATGGCATGTCAGATGCGTATAGTATGATGACTCGATTAAGACAATCGTTTGAGAACCAAGAACAAGTTGTTGTTCATAAGGTCGCAATGGAATTATTCCATACGCGGTTGGATGAGGGGCGAGCTGTTAGCCCACATGTTCTTCAGATGATCGATATGATCGATCAACTGAGGTAACATAATCTCATTTTGAATGACATTTTCGGTAAGAGTGTCATTCTTGGTTCGCTCCCAGCTTCTTATCGCCAGTTCGTGATGTACTTCAAAATGAACGGGATTATCTGTACCTACCAAGAGATGCATAGGATGTTGCTCACGGCGGAAAAGGACCTCAAGAAGGGAGTACCGACTCGCCCTCCAAGACCTACTTCACTTTCTGCTTCTTCCCAGACTTTGTCAAAGGAAAGAATAAGAAAGGGAAGAATAAGAAGGGTCTCGGTCCTCAACCACAGGCAAAGATAGCAAAGCCCAAGAGGGCTTCTGAAGATAAGTGCCATCACTGCAGCAAATTCGGGCACTGGAAAAGGAACTGCCTGACTACATTGCCCAGCTAAGGAGGGAGAGAGCATCGACATCAGGTACATTTATTTTTCCAGTTATTGAATTATCTTTGGCTTGTGAAGCCGTTACATCCAGCTGGATTTTAGATTGTGCTTGTCCCATTCACATTTTCAATTTGTTGCAGATGCTGAAGGAAAGTAGAAGACTGAAGCCTAGAGAGATGCAGTTGTGATTCGGGAGTGGAGACTCTCTGGATGCAGTTGCAGTGGGAGTATGCGAGATCTCATTGCAGAATGGGACACTTTTATTATATGACTGTCATTTTGTACCTGGATGTGTAGCTAATATTATATCACTTTTTGTATTTGATACAGAAGGCTTTCGTATTAATATTAAGAACTGTTCTTTGTATTTATATGATAAAAGTAATATTCAGATCCTTTGTTGTCTAAACCAGCATGGTCATTATACATTGCAAACTTCAAAAGATATTTTAAATACTGGAGTTAATAAACGTAGTTTACCTGTAATTAATAATACTGAACATTGGCATATGCGGCTAGGTCACATAAGCGTTAAACGCCTTACCTAATTGGTTAGGAATGGTTTGATACCAGATCTCACCATTGAATCCTATCCAACTTGTGAATCTTGTATTCAGGGTAAGATGACCAAAGCCCCATTTTCTGGTATTGGACACCGCGCCACTAACTTATTGGAACTCGTACATTCTGATGTATGTGGTCCACTAAGTCAGATTGCTCATAGTGGTTATTCGTACTTCATTACCTTTACCAATGATCTGTCATGGTACGGTTATGTCTATTTGATGCGATATAAATCGGAAACCTTTGAAAAGTTCAAAAAGTTCTGAAATGAAGTAGAAAAATAAATTGGTCAATATATTAAATGTCTTCGATCCGATCGAGACGGCGAATATATGAGCAATAAGTTCATGGATTATATGAAGGATAATGGGATTCTCGCTCAATATACTCCTCCAGGTACTCCATAACACAATGGAGTGTCTGAGAGGAGAAATCAGACTTTATTGGATATGGTTCGATCAATGTTGAGTTTCAAAGATTTGCCCTATTACTTGTGGGGCTACTCTCTTTTAACAGATGTACATATTTTGAATAAGATTCCTTCAAAAGCTGTTCATATGACTCCGTATGAGATATGATTCAGTAGAAGACCAAATCTTGGTTATATTAAGTTTTGGGGTTGTCCTGCTTATGTTAGGGTGACTCAGCAAGATAAGCTTTCACCTCGAGGGCAAAAGTTTAGGTTTTTCGGATATCCTTCGAATACGAGGGGATATATGTTCTATGATACCGAGCATCGAAATGTGTTCGTAGCTCGCTTCACAAAATTTCTAGAAGTAGAATTTTTGTCAGAAGGTGGTAATCATAGACATGTTGAACTTGATGAAGTCTAACCTGAAAAACAACGAACCAACGGAGGAACCTGAAGTTCAATTAAATGAAGGACCTTCAACACACACACTCCGTAGGTCAGAAAGGGTATCTAGACCTCCTGAACGCTTGTGTTTGATACAAGAAAAAGAGTCTATATGTTCCCTTAGTAGAAAAGACTGATCTTTTCACCTATAGAGAATCGATGTTGGACATCGACTCCGTGAAATGGCAAAGTGCCATGAAATCCGAGATAGACTCAATACATGAGAATCAAGTTTGGGACTTGGTTCCGCTTCCCGAATGAATTGTTCCTATCGATTGTAAATGGGTTTACAAGAGGAAGCGAGGTCCTGACGGTAAGGTTGAAACTTACAAGGCCCGACTGGTAGCAAAAGGTTACACGCAGCGACCTGGCGTCGACTACGATGAAACTTTTTCACCAGCAGTAATGCTTAAGTCTATTCGGATTTTGCTTTCTATAGCTGCATATTATGACTACGAGATTTGACAAATGGATGTCAAAACGGATTTTCTAAATGGATTTATTGATGAAGAAATCTATTTGGAACAGCCGGAATATTTTGCATCCAGCGAAAACTCGAGGATGGTGTGTAAGCTTAAGAAGTCTATTTATGGACTTAAACAAGCTTCACGAAGTTGGAATCTTCGATTCGACGAGATTATTAGATCGTCTGGTTTTCTTAAGAATTCAGAAGAATCCTGTGTGTATCAGAAGGCCAGTGGGAGCATGGTCGTATTTTTAGTCCTATATGTTGATGACATCTTAATCATTGGGAATGATTTAGGTATGTTACAAAGCGTCAAAGCGTACCTCTGTAAGAATTTCTCCATGAAGGACCTAGGAGAAGCTTCCTATGTTTTAGGAATAAAACTCTATAGAGATAGACAAAGGAAGCTGATTGGGTTATCCCAATCAACGTATATAGATAAGATCTTGGAACGATATAATTTTGGTAACTGTAAGGCAGTAAACATACCGTTCAGACATGGGATTCATCTTTCCAAGAAGATGAGTCCACAAACAGAAGATTAGAAGGTTATAATGTCTAACCAACCTTATGCTTCGTGTTTGGGTAGCATAATGTATGTCATGTTATGTACAAGGCCTGATATTAGTTTCGATGTTAGCGTAACTAGTCGATATCAGTTCAATCTAGGTAATGACCATTGGATGGCCATTAAACATATCCTGAAGTATCTAAAAGGTACTAAGGATAAGTTAATAATTTATGGAGGAAACGAACTGCAAGTTAACGAGTATACGGATTCCGATTTCCAATTAGATCCTGATGATAGAAAGTCTACATTTGGATTCGTATTTACCCTTAACGGAGGTGCAGTTTGTTGGAAGAGTTCCAAATAGGGATCAACAGCAGATTCCACCACTGAGGCGGAATATATTACAGCCTCTGAAGCTGCAAAAGAGGCTATGTGGATAAAGAACTTTATCACAGAATTGGGAGTTGTCCCAAGTATCGAGAATGTGATTCAGTTATACTGTGATAATACTGGAGCCATTGCGCAAGCAAATGAACCGAGGGCGCATCAGAAGTCGAAGCATGTGGAACACAAGTACCATATCATTCGAGAGATTGTGTCGCGATGGGATATTATCTTGTGCAAGGTACCGAGTGAAGATAATGTAGCAGACCCGCTGACGGAGGCCATACCTCTGAAGTTGTTTTAATAAACACGTGGATTCGATGGGTATTAGATACAATCGTTTTTGGCACTAGAGCAAATGAGAGTTTTTGTTGGGGTTGGTGCTCAAAGCGCCCATTCCCGGTTGTATTTCTTTATGAATACTTTTGTAAAACGTTATTATTATGAATAATATATGCAGTTTCTATAAAATAATGTATCTTTTAATATGGTAAATACGTAATGACCTTGGAATGACTAGTCATGATGCTGTTGCAAAAGCGTCGCAACTGACATTGAGTTGTATCATGATGTTGTCATTCTCAAATAGTTCCTGGTCAAGGTTTTACTACTTGATCAGTATAGTAAACCCGTTGAGACCGGTACATGTTGTATACTGGAATATATGATTCCAATGGTTTCTTAATGAACCATAAGTCTTGGAGACTAGTGTAGACGTGTAGGTTTTATAGCGGATAAACACTGAACGACTCACCGAAGATTCTTAATGGATGGTACATCAACGTCAATAAGAATCTTATCGGGTTGAGTAGCACTTGTGATTCTTCGACTTGAGATACCACTGTGGGCACATGAGACATCTTACATACTTAGATGGTAGTCACGTCACCGATCTATTTAGATCAGACCTCCGCCTGTTTGTTGGGTGTGGATAGATCCTCAGGGTATCTTGTGTGTATCGAGATAGGATCCGTCAGTTCTGTGTATCAGAACATAGGTAGTCCATATGATTATAAATCAATAAAAACCATGGGCCCGTGGTATAGTTTAGAGGCTAGTTCTAAATGTTCTTTTTGAGATTGCTAATAGAGACGTCGACGGGATAATCCCCATAGAGATTTGACGTTAACATCTATTTCTCTGGGATATATCCGGATACCTGTAACGGAGGAATTATACATTTGCCATGACCTCAGCCTGTATGATTCAGTGAGTTTATCCGTGATCGTCCATAATTTATCATAATTTATGGGTAGATAAATTATGGACACGAAATTGGATTTCGTGACGGATATGCATGAATCTAGAGAGTCTCACTAATGAAATATACTCGTAGAACACTAGGGCAACATATATAAATAATATTTATTATTTATAAAATCGTTTAAAGGTTAAACGTAAAATATATATGTAGGGACCCGATAGTCATTTCCTTAATTTTTGTGTATTTGTATTTAATGTTAGATTAATTCAAATACAAATTAATTAATTGTCAAATTGAGATATTTGACCAATATCATAAATATATATATATATATATAATATATATGTATTTTATATTTATTGTAAATATAATACATATATTTAATATATTGTATTTAATTAATTAATTAATTAATTGTTAAATGATTAAATTAATTAAAGTATAAATATTTTAAGTTATGATATTTCATTTAATGACTTAGTTGCAATTGTTGACTTGTTTGAATTATTCATTAAGGGTGTAATGATCAATTTAACAAGTTGGCAAGTTGAACTTTAATGAAAAAAAAAAAAAATAAATATCTTGATATTTTGTATACAGCAAATTTGGCCATGTGCTAATGTTGGAAGCATAAATTGTTTGTTTTCATTTAGGGTTTCATAACTTGTAAACCCTTTACCAAAACTCCATAAAATAAATAGAAAGAAGCTTGAGACAAAGAAAAGAAAAAACTTGGATTAAGTAAAGTATTTCCAATCTTCCAGAGAGAGAGAAAAATGTCCTCTTGTTGTGGGATTCATCTTGTGATATTATGTTTTCTTCATTCTTTATTCTTTGTATTTTTGGAGGATGGAAGTTTTGGAATGGGTTGAGCATGTATAAAATTCAAATGATGCTTCTAATGGTTAATAAGCATACTTTTGATAGTTTGAGAAACTTGTTGCTATCTAGAGTTATTGAAC
>SKCR01032614.1:0-38069 GCA_019454045.1 Zanthoxylum bungeanum | reverse complement strand
TCTGTTTTTACATGATTTCAGTCGAGTCCTATTCAGTACAAAACTGACTTTCAAAAATCGTAAATGTAAAGTGCCACCTAATTAATGGGAGTTGAAGCTAAGAAAGACACGCATGCCAGTCCAAGCAAAAAGATCGCCCCAATAAAGTTTCCCATGTCATTTTATTTCTTTGCTTTGGTGTCACCCCTTGGCATATGTGGTAACTGCAAACTCAAAAACAAAAGTTAGAATTTTTTTCTTTTACCGAGTATTTTTCACCTACCTCCTCAATCCTTTAAAATTCGAAATATTCCTACTTATTTTTTTCACACATATTTTCGCTTCACTTAGCTCAAAAGTTTCTGAAACACCAAATATAAAAAATAGTGATAATTCATAATTCGATTAGGTAATATCATACTTTCACAATACATAATATTAAATTCAATGTTTTGGGAAATGATCATTTTCTTATTTTTATCTCTCCTTATTTTTTATTGCGTTATCATAAAAACCGTGTGGTATACAAAAAAAATATATGATTATGATTATATAATATGTCATATATCATTATATCATAATATTAGAAAAATAAGGAGAGATAAGGAAAGGAAAAAATTGAGGAGATGATCCTAATTCAAAAAACTAAAAATACCTTTAATAAAGTACATTTTTATTAGTTAATATAGAAATTAATAAATTATTAATTTATCTATTAAATAATATCTAGATTAATTAAAAAAATTCATTGCCGAAATATATTAATTTATAGAGATTTAATTGTAGTGAAAAGTATGTAGGCGATCCTTGCTATCAAGTAACATTTTAACTCATGCGAGTAAAATTAAGCAGAAGCACGACATTTATAGATTTTTAAAAAAATTAACTTGAACAGAAAAATTTCCTACTTGGTTCGAAAAATGTGTAATTTTTTGGAACAACGGAGGTATGAGTGACGTGAGATCATCAACAAATTAGTAAATAAAATGTATGATTTAAAATCCATCTTTTTAGTTATTTTTTAATATCTTAACACGTGTTACAATGAATTATTGAATTGTTGCACGAATAACGTGGTAGCTATGTTGTATTTTTCTCCCCAAGAAGACGGGTCACATCATATGCCACGTTTCGGCAAATATTAGATTCGAGAAAAGGCACCACAACTCCACCTTCTTATCCTTGTACAAATAAGCAGCTGATCATTAGTAATATTCAGCACACAGAGCCATCACTAAAACAAAAACCCAACTCTAGAGAGTGTGAGTTAATATGGATTCAGGCTCTCTTAGTTCCTCTAATTGGACCCCAAAGGAAAACAAGGTCTTTGAAAAGGCTCGGACCGCTGGCAAAACATAGCCAAGGCCATGGGTGGTGGCAAATCTGTTGAAGAAGTGAAGAGACACTATCAAATCCTTGTTGAAGATCTCAGTCACATTGAGTCTGGCCTCGTTCCCATCCCCAACTACAAGAAGTCCCCTGGAACCAGCAACAATGCTGCTAATGAACAGAGGTAATGCTCATTCCACCAATATCATGTGTTTTTTTTTTTTTGCTTTCGAATACTAACGTTAGATCCTGAGGGTGTCTTTGGTGCGTCAGTACTAGACTGTATAAAGTAAAACAAATTAGAGTGGATTGTAATGTATCAATCAAGCTACAAATGAAAATTTAGAGTCCATGGACTTAATTAGCACAGGAAAAGTGGAAAGGTAAAAGAAGTGGTCCATATTTGATATTCAGTAGTTTAAAAGAAAACCCTGCTTTGCGTAATCCTAAAGAATCAACATTACTATCAGCTTCTTATCAGCGTCATCCCTGCGTCATACGATTCCAACTGTGAGGCATATTGTTGGTTATGATATTATTTATTATGAACCTATAGGTCGAATTCATCTTAAGAAATAAATTTATAAAGAGAAGGTATCCAAAAATTAATAAACCACCAGTTTAGCAGGGCCGGCCCTGGGCAGGAGCCACAAGGGCGACTGTCCAGGGCCCAAAAATTAAGGGGCACTAAATTATCGGGGTTTAGGTATTATGTCTCCCTTTATATATTTTCTCAAGTAATATAATTTGGGCGTGAGGGCTTAGCCCCCAGCTTCGCTTGGGTTCCAGCACTCGTTAAATATTATTTTTTTTAAACATATGTTTTCGTAATGAAAAAAGACACATTTTGAGCTTTCGCACCGGGCACCCAAAAATTCAGGACCGGCCCTGCAGTTTAGTAATGTGGTTAGAGCTTTAAAGAACTATTAAATTTTTTTTTTTTTTTAATTTAAGGTAATATTTCCAGCAATCATATTTCAAGTAGTTTATGCATGGAACAGAATTTTTTTGCCTTTTTAATAGCAAAATCTAAGACTACATGTACATTTTTTTAATTGCTTTACAGGCTTCTAAAGAATCTTAAGCTGCAGTAAGAAGTCCAAGCCTTGGCACCCTTTGAAAGGTAGATGTGGCTGTCAACATTATGTGAACAAAACAGCTCTGTCCCTTCAGTCTCTCTGTCTCTGTCACATTGTAATTGAAATGTTATTCTTCAACCACTTATATATCCTTGTAATGGAAGTATCTCACTTATTTCATAAACAATGAACTCAACTTCATTGCTTAATGTATGGGCTAAATTTGAACTAGGGATCTAAACGTCATTGTATCTCAGTCGACGCTTGAGCCCAAACAATACATAGGCTTCCAATAAGCCCACATACTTGAGATTATACCTCATGGCCTTCACCTGGTCCAAATGACGCAATGGGCTTTTACCAAGGCCCAATCGATATGGGTTCCAGTCCATACTAGAACCCCAACCGACATGTGAGGACCAAATGACATTTACATTCCAGTCGACATCTGGTCTACTGGGTTAATACATGCTCAAACGTAAGGCTATCAACAACCAGACTTTCATCAGCCTATCAACCGGGCCTATTCTTAGTCTCATTCCAATTGAAGTCTACTGGACTACTTCCAACCGACACCTATTGGAATTAGATTGCTCATCGCATGACTATCAACAGTCAGCTATTTACAGCTCTGACCCTACACACAGCACTCACATACGAGGCCCACGAGCCCGTACACCCATAAGGGTAAAAGATTTAGACGACCAGATGGTCTCTAAGAGACGCAAACCGTATTACTTACTGTCCCAGCCGACATCACTTGATCAGTGTCCCAGCCAACAGTCCCATATTATGAATGTCCCAATAGACATTGTACGTCAGTTTACACACGACTAATTCCTTCTTAACAAGGAAACTAAGTATATGGATTGAAACATACTACCTACAAACATAGTAATTAAATCCGAATACAATTGGGATTATACCTAATCCCGGATACTTAGGCACTCTTAACTCAATCCCAACTCGACTACCCTCTCCTAATAGGATTGGAATTCGACTATTCCAAGGAATCCTAATTCAACTAAGAGGCTACTTTCACAACCTATAAATAGAGAAAAGGGTCGAAGTAGTTGAGGCATACAAGCTTTGATTCTCACACTCGAGTTCTCAAAGGACATCACTTCCTAAACACTAGCCTATCGCCTTCACGACAACAAACAATGAATTTCGAGGTAACCCTTTGCCTAATTCTTCCTCTCTTTTTTTCCGCTTAGCACCACTACTGACTTGAGCATCAGAGTGCCTACAAAATCCATCACACCGATGGATAGTTACTTTGCGCTCTCTTTGCCTTTGTTTTGCAGGATCATTGGCATCTTCATCCTATAATAGGAGGTGCAGTTCACCATCTATAATTTGGCGCCCATCATGGGGCCCTAACGATTCATAGCAAACAAAGCTTTCTGTTAGTATTTGACCAACTTCACAACCATCTATGGCTTCTGGGAATGAAAACACCTCAGACACCATGTCTGCTCAATTGGCCGCTCTACAGGAATGACTACAGGTGTTGGAAGAGGAAAACATCGCAACAAGAAGAACCAACAACAGCCTCCAAAGGCAGCTGGAGCAGATGGCCTAAACTTCTCAGCATTGGGAACTCCACAATTAGCCAGAGGTCATGTTCTCCAGACCAACTTGCTAGAGGCTTTTGATGACACGGTAGACTATGATCAACCCCAATTAGACCATTCACAGAGGCGCCAACTGTCCAATCTCCCTGCAAAAGATCTTGGCCAACAAGTCATCTCTTTTATGCTCAATGAAATGAAAGTGTTCAAAGAAACAGTCCTCTCCAGCCTACCCAGAGTATGGTTGCCAATCAAGAAGAGCCAGGATGGAAAAATCTCAGACACACCCTTCCACGAGTCTATCACTTCAGTAGAACTAGCCCAGAAATTTATCCCGCCAAATATGAGGCTATATGATGAGTCTATCGACCTAGACGACCATGTGATCCATTATAAATACAAGATTATGTCTATGGCTCTTGCGACAAACCAATGGGAGGTCGACATGTGTAGAGGATTCAAAGAAATGCTAGTAGGCCCAGTCCTAACCTGGTTAATCAATCTCCCCCATCGATCTATCAGATCCTACCGGGAGCTAGCAGATAAGTTCGTGGAGTACTTTGCAAGCTCTTGCAAGTTCGAGAAGACCATGGATGACCGAAATTCCATTCAGCAGTAAAAAGAAGAATCCATTTGAAGTTACGTTTCACGCTTCAATAGAGAGAGGATTTCCATACCGGACCTCCACCAGCTGATAGCGGTCGAAGCCTTCTGCAATGGTCTACTCGTTGACAGTGGGTTATATAAGAAGTTGACAAAGTTCAAGTACTACACCATGGACCACGCAATGGCCCGAGATCAAATGGAAATCTCATAGGAAAAAGATAAAAGGAACAAAGATCATGATGACCTCAGTAGTCGCAATAAGGAGAGAGCTTCAAACCCCTCCAAATGGCCGAAAGACTCTGAAGAGTGGAATCAACAGCCAATAGACAGGAGGAACCAACATCCAAGGGAGAATCACCCTATCAACAAGGAAAATGACCACAAGCCTTCAACCTACACAGTTTTGCACCAACCTTTATCTAACCGATTAAGATTTCATATGACAACTTCATTGTGTCACTGGGGATCTGGTCTCCATTCTAAAGAAAATGAGAGGCACAATACTATAGCCAAAGTGCCCAAGAGAAGGATTATACCAAGCAAGGGACTAAAAAATGGCGATCTACTTAGCTAATGTGAAGGACCCCCATTTGACATTCGAAAAGTTCACTATTTCATAAGTCCATAGAGCAGAGAACTACCACGTGGATTCTCTAGCCACCCTTAGATAAACAATTCAAGGGGACAAACCCAATTAATCTCGATCATCTACTTGAGATGGCCAACCATATGGGGAGAGGAATCCAATGATGTCACCTCGATCAGCCCTATCGATATTTGGATAACCCCATTAATTGAGTACTTGAATGATGACACCCTCCCACATGAAAAATTTGAGGCTAAAAAGATACAACGTCAGGCTGCGAGATTCACCCTATATGATGGCCAACTTCTGAAGAGATCTTACTCAGGGCCCTATCTAAAATGTGTTACTCCAAATAAGCCCAATATGTATTAGCTGAGTTGCACGAGAAAAAATATGGGTACAACCACTCAGGAGGAAGGAGTTTGGCTTGTCGAGTCCTCACAACAAGTTATTGTTAGCTCACCATACGAGCCAATTCAACAGACTTCGTTGGTCGATACGACAAGTGCCAAAGGTTCTCCTTATTAGGATATATTCCGTAGAGTTTCACGTAATTTTATAAATGCAACTTTTTGTTTGAAATAAAAGATGTATTATTCATTTATCAAATTTTTGATTTAAATCGCATATTATAAATTGTCTACTTTACCCTTGATTACTTATGTGCCTTCAGACTTAGTATATGAGTGTCATACACAAGAGGATTTAAGTCTGAAGTTAGTAATATAAAATAGTCAATAGAGAGCAAACAAAACAGTTACTTTATTTGTAGTCTATCTATAGCTGCAGTCCATTCTATTAATGTATAGTGACCTTGATCCGAGATCGTCCATGTGGTGACATGAGAATGAAGGAACCTTATATGATGTGATCATATAGGACTGGACCTAGATAGAAATAAATTTCTTATAATATCCGTTAAATAAAGAAATTCATTTCAATCTACTAGAAGCTCATATATGGATTGATTTAAATCGTGAGGTTGGTGTAGATGTTGGGATATATTCCCTAGAGCTTCACATAATATAAACGGAATTAGTTGTTATGAAATAAAAGATGCATTATTCATTTATCAAAAGTTTGATTTAAATCGCGTATTGTAATTATTTTGTTTACCCTTGATTACTAATGTCCCTTCAGACACTGTGTATGAGTGTAATACAAAATAAAATATAAGTATGAAGATAGTAATCTAAAATAGTTCATAGTGAGCAAAAAAAAAAAGCGGGTAATTTATTTATGGTTTATCTATAGCTGCGGTCTATTCTATAATTATATGGCGACCTTGATTCGGGATCGTCCATGTGGTGACATGAGAATGAAGGCACTTTATATGATGTGATCATATAGGACTAGAACCGGATAGAAATGAATTTCTTATAATAGCTGTTAAATAAAGAAATTCATTTCAATCCAATAGATGGTCATATATGAATTGATCTGAGTCCATAGTGTATTGCGAACTCCTGCATGGCAGGCTATATCATTTGATTTACAAAGGTGAGGTTGGTGTAGCAATCCCGACCAATAACTACGTACTTTAGGGACATGGTTTGGTGTGTACCTGGGGATGTTTTACATAAATATGAAGTTCACTCCTTCTTGCAAGAAGTAGATGAGTATCTTCCTTGAGGGTTGACTCGGTACTTGAACGATTAGAGCACTCAAGTTTTTCTATTACAAAAAGAAAGATTAATATTCATAATGGTTATAAATAAATTGTTAGTTAGAGAATCAATGGTACTTAAGGCATAAATAATTAGAGGGGTATAACGGATATTATGACCCGGCTCTAAATATGAGATACTTGTGAAGGGCCAATCTATATATAATGACTATATCGATGGACACTGGTGTAGTTCAGCTTATATAACATTTCTCTGGCAACGAGAGTGCATCTTTGGAATTTTAGTGGAATAACCTGAAATTAATAATTTGGAATATTTAATTAAGAGTTTATTTAATATTCCTGGATTATTGGAGCTCGAAACTGTAGGTCCATTTGGTCCCAGTGCAAGCTTTATATACTGAGCAAATTAAATATAATTGGATAGTCCAATTATATACTCATATATTTATAAATTATTGTTAAAGAAATTAATAACATATTTGTCACACAAGTAAATTTATATTATATTTAATATAATATTTTCATTAAATAAATGATTATGAGATAATCATTTAATTTAGTGTAAATATTAAATTATTTAACATGTCACTTATGGAAATAAATGGTTTTAACATATTATTTTAAAATTCAATTTTTTATAAACGGTAGTTACACCTTTTTTATTTTGGAAACTAGATAATGTCATCATGATGACAATTAACAAAATTTGGTTATTACAAAAATGGGGGCGGGCCTAAACCTAAAAGGGAAGATAATGGGTTTTGGTTTGTTGTTTACAACATATTAAACCCTAAGTATAAAAGGGAAATTGGTTTTTATTTTTTTTACCCTAATTTCATTTGTGTGAAACCCTAGCCACCTTGTTCAAAAGTTTTTCTCAAAAGAGTTGAAAGAAAAGTAAGAACAAGAAAAGAAAAAGATAATTTCTTTACGTGACATCATTTTTCTAAAGTGTGTAGAGATCAAAATAGTGAGTCTAGCCCATACTAATTTTTATTGGTTGCGAGTCATAGCACGAAAGACTCATTGGAGATCGAATCAAAACACTTTTCTTTTCAATAGACAAGCCATTGAGCAGAATTTTTTGCTTAATGTCGCCTCTAGCTGGTTGATTTGTGGCTTCGTATGTTTTGTATTTTATCTAGAAAAATTTCAGAATACAAAGGGGTGTTATGTGGTTGTGGGGCTGTTTTAGTGGAAATATTCAGATCTGAATCATTGCTCTTGGACATGGAAAACATGGGCTGATTTGGGTGGGTTGTGCGAGTATATTGGGTACAAAAATGGTCCAGATCTGAGCTACTGTTCGGGGGCTATTCTGGGGCTGGAAAATAATTTAAAAATACAAGCAAAACAAGTCTCCAAGGGCTGGTCAGATTTGGCATTCAGAGGAAGAGGGCAGAAAATTTTTCAAGGTCAATCCCGGTGCCTAAACCACTTCCGCTACGCGAGGGAAATTGGTTCCTACAATTGGCATCAAGAGAAAGGTTGAAAAGTGTTCTTAACCCTTCTATTTTTATTGAAAAGTTTATGTTTTTATCGATTTATATGAGATATAAATTATTTTAATGCATGTTGTGATGAGTAGCCACATTCTTATGTTCATGTGATGAATGTTTGTTTTTAAATTCATGTGATGAATGTATTGCATTGATCATAAATTTTTTGGCTCTTGGTTTTTATTAATTTTGGTTTTAGGAATGTAAGGCTATAATGCCGTTTTTTTACAAGTGTTGTAAATTTATTTTCCTATGTAAAATTATCAAGTTGTATATTTTTATGTAATTAGAGAGTCGATACCGCCAATGACTCAATCCCAATCCATGGAGCAAGATTTGAAGACCAAGGGATGTCTTGGTAAATTTTGTACTAATTAGATTAGTATATGAAAATAAGAGTTCGGTCAATGTAATTTTATTTTATGTTATATGTATGCTTATTTCGAATTGTTTAAATAACATATCATATAACTGAAGGTGCATACTCTTATATTTTCGTATGCCATAACATGTAATAGATGTATGGATATTCTAGTCATAAAATGTGATTTTATGAAATTTCAAAGAGTTAAATTGGAATATGATATGCATGAAAACAAATTAATAAGATTAATTGGTTTAAATGGTTTAAAATTGGAAATTCAAAATTTAAATATAAATATGGGCTTTACAAGTGCATTTTATTTTCCCTTGGTATATCAGATAAAAATCCGGACGTAAATTCCATAGCCAATTCCGAATAGACGGTAGTGTGGTTTGCACTCAGGATACAATTCCACGTACCATTAGAATTTATAAGACGCTTATATTAATTAAATAGTTTAATTAAAATGTTGACCCTTTTGAATTTCTAAAATTTTCAACTTATTAGTGAACTAAAATTTTAAGAGTTAAAATTAATTTGGTCACTAAACCAAACTTAATTAAATTAGTTTAATTAAGTAAAATATTAGTTGACACTAATGAGAATTAGTGAATAAAAATTTTAAGAGTTAAAATTGGTTAGATCAATAATAATGCACTGGTGTAAAATAGAGTTATGTCTTAGCTGTACATAAACATATAGACACTAGTGCATTAAAATATTTGATATTTTAAATTGAAACCTTTAATTTTCAAATAGTGAGTGGGAGAGAGATATACGTCAATATATCCCACGATCTCCATTATTAGTCCGAATACGTGAGATTCAAAAGGTGTCTCGAGACGACTTTATTTTCGTCCCCTACGGATGGTGTCCACTTTGAGTCAATATCAAGTTTGGATTCCGAGAGGATAGGAACTCTAGATGTATCAGGTGAATTATCCTACCCTACAACAACACTTGACAAGTTAAGTCTAAGAATTTCGAAACAACGGGTTACACTCACGAATGAATGATTAAATTTTAATCGAAATTCCTTGATCAAATAAAATGGTTGTTAGTTAATATAGGAATAAGAGTTATTCCCGCATATATTAATCAATTGAGATTGTCTCGATCTATCATTAAAAAAATTGACCTACCATACGACGGCACTTATTTGTGGGATGATAGATTTCTGTGGCATAATAATTCTTTTAGGTTTCTAATTCATCATACATGGTTCATGCATCATGTTTAATTTTATGCCTAAATGTTAGATGATTTTAATATGCGATGAATGAATAATTAAAATGCATATTTATTTTATTTCCAGCGATGGTTTCTCCGATTATTGCTATTCTCTCAAATGAAAAATTAACGGGAGAAAAACTATGTTAAATGGAAAAGTAACATGAACGAAGACCTTAAGTTTTTCCTGGTAGAGAAATGTCCTCCCGAGCCAGCCATAAATTCTAGTCAAGCTGTGCCCGATGCCTACTAGAAATTGGTCGCGGCCAATGAGAAAGCCCGTTGCTACTTGCTAGCAAGGATGTCTGAAGTTCTTGCTCGAAAACATGAGCTAATGGCTACAACTTCTTTGATGATGGAGTCATTGCAGGGTATGTTTAGACAGCCTTAAGAGTGGCAACGTCATGAGGCCATGGTCTCATCTATGATCGCAAGGATGAAGGAATGGACATCAGTCAGATGGCTCGTGTTGAGGATGATGACCTATCTCAACACGGCCGAAACTTATAGAGCTCGTATTGACGAGCGTAGCCAGGTGACCATGATCATGTAAACTCTTCCAAAGCGTTTCCTACAGTTTCAAAGCAACTATATTATGAAAAAGTTGAGCGTTTCCTACAGTTTAAAAGCAACTATGTTATGAAAAAGTTGACTTTTACTTTGACTGAGCTGCTTAATGAGCTCACCCATTACGAGTCCATACTGGTGGATCCTCGTAAACCCAGTGGAGAGGCAAATATTATCGAATCTTCTAAATCTGCCAAGAAAAAGAAGAAAGACATTGGGAAGGCTAAGACAAAGCCTATGAAGAAGAACAAGAGAAACTCCAATGATGCCAAGCCCAAAGGAAAGTGTTTACATTGTGACAAAGATAGACATTGGAAAAGGAAATGTCTTAATTACCTTGTTGAGCTAAAAGAGAAAAAGGCCACAAGTAAATATGATTTACTTGTAATTGAGTCTTTATTAGTGGAGGATGGTAAATCTGCATGGATTGTTGATTCAGGAGCCACTAACCATGTTTGTTCTTCGTTGCAGCTACTTGATTCATGGAATGACCTTGCTGAATGTGACTACACCATGAGGGTCAGGATAAGGGATGCCATTTCAGGAAGAGCAGTGAGAGTTTCTAGTTTAAAATTTTCAAATAATAGTTATTTACATTTAAACAATGTTTTATTTATTTCTGGTTTTCACAGGAATTTGATTTCGGTCTCAAAAATTTTGGATGATGGTTTTTCTATTTCAGTTAATAATAATTTGGTTATTATTGGTAGAAATGGATTACGTATATGCACAGGAAACTCATAAAGTAATTTATATATGTTAAGGCCGTTAACAAATAATTCACTACTCAACACTGAAATATTTAAGGTTGAAAAACCTAAAATAAAACGGCAAAAGATTTCTCATGATGACACATATATGTGGCATCTTAGACTTGGTCATATTAGACTTGACTGGATAGATAGGTTAATAAAGAACGAAGCTTTAAACATGTTAAAGCTTGGAACTTTACCAGTCTGTGAATCTTGTCTAGAAGGAAAGATGACCAAAAGATCTATTACTGAAAAAGGTATAAGTGACAATCAACCACTTGAGCTAATACATTCAAACGTTTATAGACCGATGAGTATAAGAGCCCGATGAGGTTATGAATACTTCATCATATTTATTGATGATTATTCAAGTTATGGGTATGTTTACGTAATGCCGCATAAGTCAGATACCTTTGAAAAGATCAAAGATTATCGTGCTGAGATTGAGAACTATTTCAGTAAAATGATCAAAATTCTATGATCAGATCATAGAGGAGAATATCTTGATAGTGATTTCGAGGAATTCTTGGTTGAGCATATGATAGTATCCCAGCTCACAACACCTAAAACACCACAGTAGAACGGTGATGTCAAGAGGAGAAATCAGACCCTATTATACCTGATAAGATCTATGTTTAGTTACAGTTCATTGCCTAGTTCATTTTGGGGATATGCATTGCAAACAATAATGTATATCCTTAATGTAGTTCCATCTAAGTCCGTTCCTAAAAATCCTTTAGAGTTGTGGAGTGGTCATAAATTTAATTTACGATAATTCTGCTTATGAGGGTGTCCAACATATGTGCTAAGAATAAGACTACAAAGTTGGTGTTGGGTTTTCTAGGTCAAACCAAGATCAATTAAGCATATAAACGTGTGAATACATCAAAGTAAAGTAGCGGAAATACTCACTTTGATCGGCTTTACGATGCGAAGAACACAAAAAAATTTCTGCTCCTTGAAGCTCTCGGTCATGCCCTTCATTTGTGCTCCTTGTGTTTCGGTCAACCCATTGGTGTGTGGATATTCAAGCTCCAAGCTTTGTGAATGATTCCATGCTCATGAATGGGTTTCCCTATCACCTTTGTAAGACTCCATGGATGTGCTAGCATCATTGAAAAATTGCAATAATTTTTCTATTTCCCCTTATGTAACTCTCGGCCATGAGAGAAAATGGAGAAGGAGAGAAAGACTTCCAAGCCGTGAGATAAGGGAGAGAAAAATGGTTCAAAATCGTGTGAGGGAGATAGGAGAAGAGAAAGAGTGTTGTGTGTTTTGATTTCAAAAATCAAAAATCAATTACCACTTCCAAAAATGGTACAAGGCATTAAAGCCTTTCAACAACTCCCATCAATCACAAAAGTGACATGCATCATATCACTTGAGTGAGTAATGATGTGACGCGTGATTTAACTTGTGGGCCCCACTTGATTCAAAATACGAATGGGCCCGCAACACATCCGGGCTCGGGTTCACTAATTCCAATTAACGAATTTTCCATTGCGACGTAATTAAATCAAATTTAATTAAATAATTATGCCGAGTAAAATTACTATTCACGTCGCTAGCGAATTAATTCTAAATTAACTCGTTCGCCCAAATTAAAATCTAATTTTAATTCCGCGCCGAAATCTAATTTCGTTTAATATATCGAATATATCATTTTATCGATTAATTCCAAATTAATCGTTCTCTCTCTTCAAATAGTATTTTATCCCAGATAAAAATATCTCCGTAATTAATCCTAGATTAATTTTCTCTCTCTACTAATTAATCCCAGATTAATTATGGGCGAGTCATACGTCATCGGTGAATCTTCGGGAAGCGACCCATGAGATCCCTAGATATATTGGCAGTAAATCCGGTCATCAGACTATCTGAACACGTACGTACCTAGTATTACATTTTTACCGATTTACAAGACATGGTTGGCTTCTAGCAAAGCACCGTGCCTACCCAATTCTCCAGAAATATTCTTAAAGGAATATATAATCTATATCAGGCGTAGTATACGTAGTATTGCGTATTGCGATCCAGTATCAGATGTCACGTGCTGGGCCTGGTGTTGGAATTGTGTCTGCCCCGTACGAAGCACATATCGGATCTCTGGTAACTAGTCTCTATAATCGGATAAAAATGACCTAGTCATATTATCCTGATAGCTGCAGCATACAAGAGTACAAGTTCCGTATCCTACGTGACCATCATCTCCATATGACTGAAGTGATACTTCCATCTTGACATCACACCCAATACACTACGATTCTCAATATACCTAGAAGTGGCGTACACAGAACCTGTTAAAGCCCTGGACGACCAAAACCAAAGTATATTGATTGTCGCAAGTATTAGCGATGCAAGTCTCAAGTTAAGACCAAATACACCTACTCTGATTCGGACTTCCATAGACACATAGTCATATTACCAATGGAATTCCGAGGGGTCTATCCAGAGCGAAGCTGTTTCCGTACCATCGGCAAACACACCTCCTATTACACTTGCATGAGTATCCAATACCCAAATATATGAGAACTATGCCGTTATGCTCTCATAACACGCACAAGTGCAATACTAGTCTATTCCGCATTATCGATGTCCAATCTCGATAATACTATGACTATGGATGTTTTAATGATTAAACCTTAGTGGATTAATACTGTCTCATATCTTATTAATCTGATACTAATCATATGGACTTTTATCATTTATATATCCCAGTAATCTAATTACAAATGATAAAAGAGCAATTTCCTTTGTCACATAGTTAATTTGTACAACAACACCATGTTCTGTACAAATAGTGATGCTATAGGTCATAATTGTCCAACAGTTGGAGCCACGTTCTCAAGTGTGCCTATTTATAGGCTATCCTAAGGTGACTAAGGGTGGGTACTTTTATTGTCTGGAAGATAATAACGTGTTTATGTCGACAAATACTAATTTTCTTGAGGAGGACTATATGAGAAAGTTCAAACCTCGAAGTAAAGTGTTACTCGAGAAGTTACTTATTGGTTCGACCAACACACTATCGTCAATAACAGGTGACAGAAACATAACACCTTCGACATTTGAGCGTCAGATGCAAGTATGTCAGAATGATATGATACTTAGACACATTGGGAGGGTTGTAAGACATCCTGATCGCTATCTAGAAATTGGAGAGGCATAGGTTGTTGCATCCAGTGATGGTGTAGATGATCCATTGACCTATCATAGTGCAATGAATGATTTTGATAAAGAAAAATGGCTCAAAGCCATGAACCTCGAGATGAAGTCTATATACTCCAACTCAATCTGGGAACTTGTAGATCAACCCGATGGGGTAAACCAATAGGTTACAAGTGGATCTACAAGAGAAAGAGGGAAATAGATGAGAAGTTATATACCTTCAAGGATAGGCTAAAGGCCAAGGGTTATACCCGAAAGAGGGAGTTGATTATGATGAGAATTTGTCGTTAGAAGTCATGCTTAAATCCATCTGCACTCTTCTCACCATTGCCGTATATTATGACTGAGATTTGGCAGATGGACATCAAAACTGCATTCTTGAATGGCAATCTTGATGAGAGTATCTATATGGTACAACAAGAGGGGTTTGTAGCCCAAGGTCAAGAGCAAAAGGTTTGTATGTTGCAAATGTCCATTTATGGACTTAAGCAAACATCTTGATCTTGGGACATAAGCTTTGATACGATGATTAAGTCTTATAATTTTGAGCAGAATGTCGATGAGCCTTGTGTTTACAAGCGCGTCATTGATGAAAAGGTGGTTTTTCTTAATTTGTATGTCGATGATATTTTACTCATTGGGAATGATGTAAAAGTATTATCGGATGTGATTTGGGAGAGGCTAGTTATGTACTTAAGATCCAGGTTCTACGGGATCGTAAGAAATGACTGTTAGCTATGTCTCATGCATCCTATCTTGACAAGATCCTTGTGCAATTTAGGATGCAGAAATCCAAGAAAGGTAATTTTCCTTATCGACATGGAATTCATTTGTCAAATGAACAGTCTCATAAGACACCTTAAGGAGTTGAGGAATTGAGACATATCTCATATGTCTCAGTAGTTGGTAGTCTCATGTATGCTATATTATGGATGAGACTAGACATCTGTTTCACAGTGGGATTAGTAAGTAGGTTTTAGTCTAACCCAGGATTGGACCATTGAGAGGCTGTGAAATATATTCTCAAGTATCTGAAGAGAATGAGAAATTATATGCTTATATATTCTGTTGTGGACATGATCCTCATGGGATGTACAGACTCTAATTTTCAAATGGATGTCGATTTTAGGAAATCAACATCTGGATCCATTTTTACCCTAGATGGTGGGGCCATTGTGTGGATGAGTATAAAACAATCTTGTATTGCCGATTCCACCATGGAGGCTGAGTATGTAGCAGCTTACGAAGCAGATGAGGAAGCAGTTTGGCTCCGAAAAATCTTGGGAGATCTGGAAGTTGTTCCAGAAATGGATAAATCACTCACACTTTATTGCGATAATAGTGGTGCAGTGGCGAATTCCAAAGAACCAAGAAGCCGCAAAAGGGGAAAGCATATAGGGAGAAAATATCATCTCATCATGGAGTTAGGGCATAGAGGAGACGATTATGTCACGAAGATTGCATCTATAGAGAACCTGGTTGATCCGTTTATAAAAACCTTGTCGGCTAAATTATTTAAAGGTCACCTAGAAGGTCTAGAATTACGTGACATTTCCCATTTTCTCTAGTGCAAGTGGGAGATTGTTGAGATATATGCCATAGATCTTTATGCAATGTAAACATAATTATTTGTTATGAAATAAAAGATAAATTGTTCATTTATCGAAAGTTTGATTCAAACCGCATATTGTAAATTATCTTGTTTACCTTTAATTACTCATATGCCTTCAGACTTTGTGTATGAGTGTCAAACATAAGAGGATTTAAGTATGAAGTTAGTAATCTAAAATAGTCCATATAGAGCAAACAAAACGGGTACTTTGTTTGTGGTTTATCTATAGCTGCGGTCTATTCTATAATTGTATGGCGACCTGAATCCGGGATCGTCTATGTGGAGACATGAGAATGAAGGCACCTTATATGATGTGATCATATAGGACTAGACCCATATAGAAATGAATTTCTTATAATATCCATTAAATAAAGAAATTTATTTCAATATACTAGATGGTCATATATGAATTGATGTAAATCCTGAGTGTACTGTAAACTCATGTATGGCAGGCTATGTCTTTTGATTTATAAAGGTGAGGTTGGTGTAGCAATCCCGACCAATAGCTACGTACTTTGGGGACATAGTTTAGTGTGTAGTTGGGGACGTTTTACATAGACATGGAGTTCACTCCTTCTTGTGAGAAGTAGAGGAGTATCTTCCTTGACGGTTGATATTTAAACGATTAGAGAGCTCAAGTCTTTCTATTACAAATAGAAAGATTAATATCCATTATGGTTTGTAAATAAATCATTCATTAGAAAATCAATGGTACTTAAGGTAAAAATAACTATAGGGGTGTAACAGACATAATGAAACTTCTCTAATTATGAGATACTCGTGAAGAGCCAATCCATTTGTAGTGACTATATCGATAGACACCGGCGAGTTCAGCTTATATAATATTTCTATGGCAATGAGAGTGCATCTTTGGGTTTTTAGTGGAATAACCTAAAGTTAATAATTCGAAATATTTAATTAAGTGTTTAATTAATATTTTGGGATTATTGGAGTTCAGAAATGTAGGTCCATTTGGTCCCCGTGCTAGCTCGATATTCTACTGAAAATTAAATATAATTTGATAGTTCAATTATGTACTCACATATTTATATATTATTATTAATGAGATTAATAATATTTTTATCACACATGTAACTTTATATTATATTTAATATAAGGTTTTCATTAAAGTAAATGATTATAAGATAATCATTTATTTTAGTGTAAATATTAAATTGTATAACATGTCACTTATGAAAATAAAAATTCAATTTTCAAAAATAGTAGTTACAACTTTTTTATTTTAGCAATTAGATAATGTCATTATGATGACAATTAACAAAATTTAGTTGTTACAAAATTGGGGGCTTACCGAAATCTAAAGGGGAAGATAAGGGGTTTTGGTTTATTATTTAGAACATATTAAACCATAAGTATAAAAGTGAAGGTGGTTCTTTTCTTTACCCTAATTTCATTTTGTGTGAAACCCTAGCCACCTTGTTTAAAAACTTTCCCTCGAGAGAGTTGAAAGAAAAGAAAGAACAAGAAAAGAAAAAGAAAAATTTCTTTGTGTGATAACATTTCTCTAAAGTGTTTAGAGATCAAAATAATGAGTCTAACCCACACTAGTTTTTATTGGTTGCTAAGTCATAACACGGAAGACTCCTTGGAGATTGAATCAAAACACTTTTCTTTTTAATACATACAGCAATGAGCAGGATTTCTTTCTCATGTCGCCTCTAGCTGGTTGATTTGTGGCTCTGTCTGTTTTGTATTTTGCCCAGAAAATTTTAGGAATATAAATGGGTGTTTTATGGTTGTTGTGGTGGAAATTTTTTTGATTTTAATCACTGCCCTGGACAAGCAAAACATAGGCCAATTTGGGAGCTGTGCGCGCATATTGGGAGCAAAAACGGTCCAGATCTTAGTTGATGTTCGGGGCTGTTTCGGGGTACAAGAAAAATGATTTTTTGTGACGAAAATTTTTATTTCGCCACTAAAATTTGTAGTTAGTGGCGAAATTAGATTTTGCCACTAAAAGTTTACATTTAATTGCGAAATCATATTTTGCCACTAAAAATTTACATTTAGTGGCGAAATGTGTGACTTCGCCACTAAAACTATTTTTAGTGGGTAATTTTTTCCCCACTAATTGATACAATAAATTGGCCACCCCCATCCCCCATTCAATTTCGTGGTCTCTTCATTTTTCTTGGTTTACAGACCATTCTTTTCCAAAATGATTTGTGTGAACCCAAACATTAACAACCCTAATCCTACGTTAACAATCCTAATCCTCCATTTTTTTCTTCATCAAAACGAAACCCTAACCCATTTCAACTACTCCTCACCACTTCTTTCTTCATCCTTCGCCTTTTCCTTTCCTAAATTGCAATCTTAAATCGACCTTTCCTACTCCCTTTCTTCATCCAAGCTCGAAATGGGTCTCAGCCATTTCGTCCAAGACGTTGTGCGAACAGGAAGCCGGTTCATGCATGTTTGAGGTATATATTGATTTTAACCATTACAAGATTAGATTTTTTGATGTGGGAATTTGAGTTGTTGAGGATATGTGTGTTGGTGATTCAAATTAATGGGTGATTAAATGGAGTGAATAGAAGATATATTCTTATTTCTTCGAAGTTTTCTTAGCTTTAGTTTATTGTTTGGTGTTCCTATTGCAGAATCCTAAAAAGGATTTATTTATGCTTTTATTTTAGGGTTATTCTTTGTATATTGTATATTGTATTTTTGTTTATGTTGGTGATTGTTGATGGTGTTTTCGGGCACTATGATATTTAAAGCAGCGCAACGAGGATAGAAGGGTAATTCCCTACTTAGTGAGATCGTTAAAGCCAACCCGACCACTTTGCAATAAAAGAACAAGCACCTTACGGTTTCAAACCGACCACAACATATATAGACCGAGCACTTTATGACCGACAACCGAGCACGTTTCTGTTCAGATAACCGGGCACTATCAGGTCGACAGCAGCATTCAGTACAAAGGACTATCATGATCGACCTCATGAAGACCAACCAGCTGGCGAGATATGCTCAAGAAGATAACACCTATTCTTGCGGATAAGATAACAAGTTATCCTACTTTCACAAGGAAAAGTAATGAGTCAGAACCAAAAAGAAATAAGAAAATTGAAGGCAATATTAGACTAGGAATCCTTGCAAGAGGAGGACACTGATTCGACCAGGAAATCTTATACCAATAGGAGTCTGATTTCTGTACTATTATAAATAGGAGGGCAGAGTATGTGTAATGGCATGAGAATCATCAAGCTCTGACTTGTAAAAAACAAAAAGAGATCTGAAAAGCGTGTTGTTAATAAAAATATATCATCCTGTTTGTGTCTGTGGACGTAGGTCGGATCCAAATCCACCGAACCACGTTAAATCCTCTTGTTGATTGGTGTATTTATCTGTTTTCTGCTAAATTTTCCTTTGGTCCCCCATAACCAAACAAATTCACTATTGAAGGAGGATTTCCTCGGAGTGATATTCCCATATTGCCCTGAGACCAAAATCCACCGTCAACAGCTGGCGCCGTCTGCGGGGATCAAACAAAAAGCAACTCGCGTAGTGAGACAATGGCGGAAGGCGGAAACCACCAATCATCAGGGAGCTCGGCGCAGATTGGATGAAGAAGATCGAAGAGAACCTAAGGAAAAAAGGGAGGAAAATCAAACCCTGCTAAAAACCATAGTAGACCGGTTGGAAAAGATAGAAGGAACGCACGACGGGAAATTCGAGACTGGACTAGCCGACGAAGGAACGAAATAGCAGAGTGAAAAAGAATTGTTGATACAAGTGAGGACGACAGACCCCGGAGGAGGGGCCCCTACGGGGTAAGATCTGTGGTGGTTTAGAAAGATTCCCAAACTGAGGACATGTGGGAGGAAGAAGATGACAAATCGTCACCAGACTCCTCCTATGATAGCCCTCACAACACCAGGAGAAGAGGGAAAGAATATGACGAAAGAGCGCGGAAGATACCGGACCTGAGAAGCACCACGCCCAAGACAACAGAAAGAGAGAAAACCGCAAGAGGCGGCATGGAACCAAAGACAGCAGCATGAAATCTTGGTTACGGGAAGCTAGCCAGATGGGGAGTATTCCCCAATACAGACATAGGAGATGCCCGGGACGGTAAAGATGAGTCCCCCCTCACAGAAGAAATAAGGTCAGAAAAATTCCCAAAAAGATTCAGCATGCCAAACATGGCGCCATACAAGGGCCATACCGATCCCAAAACCCACATCGAAGGCTTCGTCCTACTAATGGAGGTACAAGGGGTAACAGGGAACCATTTGCAAAGTGTTCCCCTTAACTCTAGCCGGACCGGCCATCCTATGGTATAGAAGCCTAGCCCCAAGAAGCATCAGCAGCTTCACACAACTCAAAAAGTCATTCATATGGCACTTCAAGGGGCTTGTGTCCCCAGAAAGACAATTGGAGAACTAAGACTTATGAAACAGGAGACGATGAACCTTTGAAAATATTTATTGAAAGATACCACAACATGGTACTCGAAGTCGGAGGGTATGAATCTCCCGAGCCCTGGAAAGCTTGAAGGGAGCCTTGAAAGTCGGGAGGCTATGGACCCACCTAAGGATCCAAGACACCCCGGACTACGCGACCGCCCTGGAGGTGGCCCGAAAATTTGTTCTATTAGAAAACGAGGAGAAAATATCCCGAAAAGGGAACACCATCAGAGAAAGGACAACAAGGGAGGGCGCCCCCCACCTTGTAGAAAGAGAATCCAGAAGACCACCCCCAAAACACAAGGAGTTCAAACCACTGCACCGAGACAACCAAGAGAGAAGGGCGCCGACCCAAGTAAATCATGTGGTCGGAGAAGATGCCTACATTCCCCTAAAGAAACCATTAGGGAAAATTGTCATGGAGATCCGGGAAAAAGGCCTCTTAGTAGAACCCGACCAAAGAAGATTTCCCCCGGACAAAAGGAACCAAAAGGCTTATTGCATACATCAAAACTCCAGAGGACATGCAACAGACGGGTGTAAAGATCTACGGGAACAGATGGAAGACCTAGCACGAAACGGATATCTGAACAAATACATTGATCACGAAGTTATGACAGCCAGACAAAGAGCACGTAGCCGCCAAATCAATATCATCGCAGGAGGGAGAACGCTGGCCGGAAACTCTAACCGGTCAAGAAAAGACTACAGTAGGACCCGAGGACCGGACGTCCTAGAAACAGAGCAGGTCACAGGGCTCCAGGGAAGCCGATCGGTACCGATAATGTTTAACGATGAAGACACCCGAGGGGTGAGTTTCCCTCATGACGATGCGTTAATAATCAAAGCGGTGATTAGCGGGTCAAAAGTAAACAGAATCCTAGTGGACCCCGGAAGCGCAGTTGACATAATTTCCAGAGAAGCATTGGATAACATAGGGGTAGAGTATGCAGCCCTAACCGACGATAGCACTCCCCTATACGGTTTCGGAGGATCAGCCGTCATCCCACTGGGAAGGATACTGTTGGCAATAACAGTCGGGACATATCCCCGGACCTTGACGATCATGACAGACTTCACTGTAGTAGACTGCATGAGCAGCTACCAAGCCATCGTCGGACGACCTTTCATGATGAAAACAAAAGCCGCAAAGTCCTGCTACCACCTAAAACTGAAATTCCCCACCCGGGAGGGGATCAGAATCGTATGCGGAAGCCAGAAAATAGCTCGCAGCTGCTTCGCAACTCTCTCACGAGAGACTCTCGGCATCAAAGAAGATACCCGAAAATGACAAAGAAGCTTGGTGAAGAAAAAGAAAACAGAAACCCTGGGCCTCGGCCAAACAAAAATACCCGACTCATTGCAGCTGAGGAGACAGAAGAAATAGAACTTTACGGGCCAGGAAAAGCATAAAGATAGGGAGA
Source organism: Zanthoxylum bungeanum (assembly GCA_019454045.1). Lineage (NCBI taxonomy): Eukaryota > Viridiplantae > Streptophyta > Magnoliopsida > Sapindales > Rutaceae > Zanthoxylum > Zanthoxylum bungeanum. The sequence goes on along the minus strand of SKCR01032614.1, from coordinate 16,234 downwards.
GGCCTGAGTAAGTCTCTACAACAAGATCTACTAGAATGCCTGAAAGAATACCCGGACGTCTTTGCCTGGAGATACGATGACATGTCTAGGATCGACCCAAGATTTATCAATCACCGCCTAGCAGTAGACCCATCACGCAAGCCGATCAGGCAAAAGAGAAGGAACTTCAATCAGAAAGGAGTAAAGCAATAGCAGCCGAGGTCGAGAAGTTACTAAAGGTAGGTCTCATCAGGGAGGCAAGGTACCCAGATTGGGTATCAAACGTAGTGTTGGTCAGAAAGAACAATGGCAAGTGGCGAATGTGTGTCGATTTCACCGACCTAAACAAGGCGTGCCCAAAGGACAGCTTCCCTTTGCCGAATATAGACCAGCTAGTGGACGCCACAGCTTTTCAGGGATTACTGAGCTTTATGGATGCTTTCTCCGGATACAACCAAGTCAAAATGTGCCCTGCAGACGAAGAGAAAACCACTTTCATTACCGATCAAGGACTTTACTGCTACAGAGTGATGCCCTTCGGGCTAAAAAATGCTGGGGCAACCATCCAAAGGTTGGTAAACAAGTTTTTAAACCACCCATTGGCACGACAATGCTAGTTTACGTCGATGACATGATAACAATGTCGAAAGAACCAAGCTATCACATGGCCGACCTAAAAAAGACCTTCGAGCTATTAAGGAGACACAACCTGAAACTCAATCCAGAAAAATGTACCTTCGGGGTAGCCTCAGGAAAGTTTTTAGGTTACATGGTGAGTGCCCGAGGCATCGAAGCAAACCCACAGAAGATCCAGGCAATACTGGGCTTAAAATCCCCCAATACAGTGAAAGAAGTACAAAGTCTGACCGAGTAGAGTGGCTGCGCTCAATCGGTTCATATCACGAGCAACTGACAAATGCCACCCTTTCTTCAAAGTGATCCAAAAAGCAAAAAAGGATATCGACTGGACACCAGAGTGCGAGAGAAGCCTTCCCAGCAACTGAAGCAGTATCTAGTACAGCCCCCACTCCTGGCAAAACCACTCCCGGGGGAAACATTATACTTATACCTGGCCGTTTCGGAGCGAGCAGTAAGTTCGGTACTGATACAAGAAACCGACAAGGTCCAGAAACCTGTTTACTACATCAGCAAAGCCCTCCTAGACGCCGAGACCCGATATCCAGTACATGAACTGGTCGCCCTTTCATTGATCACGGCAGCTCGGAAATTACGGCCTTACTTCCAGGCCCATCCTATCAGGGTCTACACCGATCACCCCCTAAAACAAATTCTGCAGCGGCCAGAAGTTTTCGGCAGACTAGTAAAATGGTCGGTAGAGCTAAGTGAACACGACATCTCCTACCTCCCGAGAGCAGCAATCAAAGGACAAGCCTTGGCAGATTTTGTCGCCGAATTTACCGAACCCCAGGTCCTGACAATAGAAGAAGACAAATGGGAGATGTATGTAGACGGTTCCGCCACACACACAAGGCAATGGCGCGAGAATCATCCTAAAGAACAACAAAGGAGAAGAAATCCCGCTCGCCCTGAAATTCGCTTTCGTATCGACCAACAATGAAGTAGAATATGAAGCAATACTGGGCGGTTTAAGACTATGCACGGTACTAGGGATCCGAGATGTGGTAGTAAGAAGTGACTCGCAGTTAGCCATTCAGCAGCTAAAGGGAGCATTCCAAGCCAAAGAGCCTAGCATGATGGCCTATCTGACCGAAGTGCGAAAGGTAACGGGGAAGATGGGGGATGTACGCTTCGAACAAATCTCCCGAGAAGACAATTGTGAAGCAGACTCTCTGGCACGACTCGCCTCCTCAACAAAAGCCGAGCACCCCAGAATAATCCCTTTGATTTACATCCGGGAAAAAAGCGTGGGGGAAACTGAAGTAGAAGTTCTAGATAAAGAAAGCAAAACATCATGGATGCAACCCATCAGAAAATACCTGGAAACAAGAGAAACACCAGGAGACAAAACAGAGGCCAGGAAGTTAAGATACAAAAACACCAGATTTTCCCTAATCAACGGGGTACTTTACCGAAGAGGTTACTCAGTCCCCCTCTTAAGATGTCTAGCAGAGGAAGAGGCAAATTATGTGCTCAGGGAGATACATACGGGCATCTGCGGAAGCCACTCCGGGGGTCACTCAATTGCTTTTAAAGCCCTAAGACAAGGTTTTTACTGGCCGACCATGCACCAGGACGGCATAAAAGTGGCCCGCAAGTGCGAAGGATGTCAGAAAAACGCAAATCTCCACCACCAACCAGCAGAACAATTGACTACACTGCTCAGTCCCTGGCCATTCGCCCAGTGGGGACTAGACATCATTGGGCCAATGCCACGAGGGAAAGGACATGCAAAATACGTCATCGTAGCCATAGACTATTTCACCAAATGGGTGGAAGCAGAGCTATTATCCACCATAACGGAGAAAAAAGCCACTGAATTCCTAAAGAAAAATATCGTTTGCCGATTCGGAATCCCTCGAGCCATCATCACCGACAACGGGAAGAAGTTTGATAGCTAAGGCTTCAGAAAACTCAGCGAGGACCTCCAGATCGCCCTAAGGTTCGCCACACCAGCCCATCCCAAGTCAAACGGACAGGTCAAGGCAACGAACAAGACCATCAAGGCCAACCTGAAAGCTCGGCTTGGATCCAGCAAAGGTCTATGGGTCGAGGAATTACCAGAAGTAATATGGGCCCACCGGACAACCTATAAAAACTCCACAGGAGAAACCCCGTTCTCCTTAGCATACGGTTATGAAGCTGTCATCCTGGTAGAAATCGGGGTAACCTCCCACAGGGTCCAGCACTAAGAGAGCAAACAGAATGAAGGGCTTATCAGAAACCACCTCGACCTAATCGAAGAGAAGAGAGAAAGATCAGCCATAAAAACAGCAATCTACCAACAAAGGATGGCCCGCTTCTACAATAGAAGAATTCAGACACGCGCTTTCATCCCGGGCGACCTAGTGCTAAGAAGGATCACTCTAAATACCCGAAGGCCAGAAGAAGGCTCGCTAGGCGCCAAATGGTAGGTGCCCTACAAGGTAGTAAAAGTAGTAAGGCCAGGGGTATACATCTTAGAACAGCTGGACGACACAAGATTGAAAAAGCCATGGAACGCCGAAATGTTGAGAAAATACTTTCAGTAAAACTCCCCCTACCTCTCTTTTCTTTTGCAGCAAACAAATAAGGGTCAAAAATTCAAATACAGAGCTCTCTCAAAATGACCCGCAGAGAGTTGTAAGAAGGGCAGTATGTCCCCGAGTATAAATAAAAAACTTTCTTTTTTTCACCCGCTCTTCTATAAAAAAAAAAAAAAAAAATTTCGAAACCATATTCAAAAACCCCGGGGACATACTCAATACAACGGTCCAAAGCCAAAAGCACAAAACCCGCAACTACCCGACCACGGCTACCACCATAAAAAAGCACAAAGTCACACCAGAATCGTTCGACTCAATAAAGCATTAAATAGCAAGGACAAAGGTAAATCAGAGTATAGATCCGTGAGAAGCATATCACAGGGAGGGATGATACCCCTGTGGCGATTGCTTACTCCAGTATTGCCGAACATAAGGAGGAATATGCCCTTAATGTTTCAAACAGCTCGGGGCTGGATCTTATTCCGCCGATGCCGTCCGGCTCAGGGTCGGGTTACGTCCCACCGAGTCATGCTCGTTGGTCTGGGGACAGGACATTCCCCCAGAACCAAGTATCTCTCTTGGCTCGGGGTCCTCAGGGACATACTCGATGCATAGGATCCGTGAGAAGCATAGCACAGGGAGGATGATACACCTGTGGCGATTGCTTACTCCAGTGTTACCGAACATAAGGAGGAACATACCCTTGATGTGTCGAACACTCTTTGATCCTCAATTACCCGATGAAATGGATCCGTGGGAAAGCATAGCACGGGGGGTGATGACGCCCCCGTGGCGATTGCTAGCTCCAGTGATGCCGGACCTAAGGAGGAATATGCCTTAGCATCCCGGACACTCTTAGATCCATTCATCATTTGGATCCGAGAGAGGCGCATCACGGGGGGATGCGTTGTGCCCCTGTAGCGTGTGCCTGCTCCAGCGTGGTAAGGAGGAGCCCTCATACAATACACAGGCTCCACAGTGACCCGACGTGTAGAGGATTGTACCCTCACCATTCAAACGCTCTACTGATCCAAATCCTGGTTCGCCGGGACTCTGAATTGAAAGATTCAGAATTGTGTTTTGGAGACCTCGGACAGGACGCTGTCTTGAGGCATCCATGTTGTTATTTATACTTGCAAAAACATTTTTGGGATAAGTGCTAAGTCACTCCCACCTTTTAATCTTATTTTCCAAAGTTTTGTTTTTGTTTTTCGCCGGACTGGCAAGGGTACGCCCATGCCGGATTTGGTAGGGCTTCAAAAGTTGATTCACTTCCCTTTATAAGTCCCAAAGATTACCCGTCTCGGGGCTGGATTTCGTTTCCGCCGAGACCATTAGACTGATCGGCTCGGGATGGATTTCATCCGCCAAGATGATTAGACTGAGACGGCTCGGGGCTGGTTAGTACCGCCGAGGCCAATGGCCAATCAGCTCGGGATCGGGTTACGTCCCACCGAGTCGGTCTTCTTTGGATTGGGGAGGTAACATTCCCCCAGAACCAAGTGTTTTCCTCAACTCGGGGTCGGGTTACGTCCCACCGAGTCGGTCTTCTTTGGACTGGGGAGGTAACATTCCCCAGACCAAGTAGTGTTTTCCTCAACTCGGGGTCGGGTTACGTCCCACCGAGTCGGTCCTCTTTGAACTGGGGAGGTAACATTCCCCAGAGCCTAGCTCGGGATCGAATTACATCCCTCCAGCTCATGTTGTCCCCCATGGAGGGGTCTCAATGTTCGGATAACAGGAAACATAAAGAACAACAAAAAGAGAAAGAGACAAGAAAAACACATATAAAGATATATATATATATATATCAAAATACAACAAAAAGTTATTACAAAAAAAAAAAAGCTAAGTGTACACAGGGCCCAGTCCGGGTACCCCTTCTCAATCAGCCCGCACAGGGGCAGAAAGTTCTTCCTCAGCTGGCTCAGACGATAGAAGGATCAGCTCGGCCTCGAGAACGGGAGCAACAGCTTCGACCTCGGCAGCATGGGAAACCTCTACTTCAGGAAAAAGGAGGAGGAACCTCAAGATAAGCTTCGCCAGAAACAGGAATGTCAGGTCGCCCTTCTTGAAAAACCTGGGAGACCGGAGCAATCGAAATCGGGTCAGGATCCATCACCTCCTCGGAAGAAGGGGGAGCCACTTCCGGAACTCCTCCTCGGAAATTTCCCCCTTGCAAAATCTGATGGCCGCGTAAATAGGATCCATGTTCAGACCTGACAGTACCATCGGTATTAGTTCAGCACAATCACCAAACCCTTCAAGGCGGATAGCATCCTTCTCGGCCTCTAGTTCGGCCTCTTTCCTCTCAAGATCATCCCGAGCCCGTGCCATTTGTTCGTCATTGGCCTTCAGTTTGGCCTCAACACTTGACACCTTCACTTTCAAAATGCCAATCTCAGATTGGGCGGCCTTCAAATCCTCCCTAGCAGAATCGGCAAGTTTTCGCTCCAACGCAGCAGCAGCCTTAAGAGCCTTATTTGTTTTGAAGGTCTCGATCGCAGTCAGCTCTTGATTCTTTATCACCTCCCCCCTATCGGCCAATTTAGCCTCCACCTATGTAAGGCAATTATGAAGTCTCTGGGCCTGACCACCCTCAGACAATAGACTCAAAAGGAGGTCCTTATTTTTGGCCATAAGGTAAGTAGCCTGCATAAACAAAGAAGTCAAGATATGAGATAAGAAAACCAAGACCCGAAATCAGAAGGGAGAAGAGTAACTACCTTCGCCATTTGGGAGCTCATCTCTGTCACCAAAGCCTCAGGAGAAATGTCCTCATATCTCGAAATCTCCCCCGGAGGAATCACCTCGGCCAGTTCATTAAAGGCCGGCACTAGATGGGAAGTAGCCTCCCGGATGTCTCCCCCAAATCATCCACACCGAGGATCACAGAACCTTTTCGTTTCTTGGAGGAGCCCCCAGATGATTTTTTCCCCCGATGGGCATTTTTTTCTTGCCCTGGACGGGCTCCTCCTCCGTCTCTTGAACCAACTCAGTCTCCTCTGCCCGAACTGACGCCTCCTCTTCCTAAAAGGCTTCGGCGGACTAACCAGCCGAGCAGATTCTGATGACTGCGCACCAGAGGGAGAAGATAGATCTCGAGCAGCTGCTGAACCTTCCCTTGAGTCACCCTCCCAACCTCGACAGATTCAGGATGTGCCCGGGAGGTTCCAGTTTCAGCATGACCGGCCTTCTTCATGGTACCGGCCAACCTCTCGAGATACTTCGGCCTCTTCGACATACCTATAAGAACAAAAGACAAAAGGCATGATCAGTACGAAACCCTGGCAAAAGCATAAACGATATTTCCTTCTAAAGGACGAAGAGAGCAAAAAAAAAAAAAAAAAAAACCAATAACAGATCTACCTATCCGACCCGGGACTTTTGGAGGAACAACCCGAATCAAGCCGGACTCAGCAAAAGCCGTATCATTTACCAACTCCCTCCAAAGACCGGCGTATCGCCGAGCCCAGGATACCCGCCTCCGGACTTGGCGGGAAACCTGGGAGCATCCCTCCAACAGGCTGGGAGAAATAAAAGAAGTCAGGACCCTAAAACATGAAGCTAAGAAGAAGGGACACATAAAAATGATAAGGAACCCCTAACCTCCCGATCTGAAGATATCAGGGACTGAAACATCCTCTTCAAACGATCTCAGAACCCGACCCCAATCCCCAGTAGCCCAGAACCAGAGATCTTTGAAATTTGTTGGAGTCAGGGAGTTTCTGGACAACGTTGGACGAACTATCATAAGCAGAGAGGTAATACCAACCGTGGTGAGTCTTGGGTTGGACTTCAAACGATATAACCTCTTCACCTCTTCCAAAGAAGGTTCACCCAACCCCGCCCGGTGCCAAACCACATGTATGCCGGCCAAAATCCTCCAACTATTTAAACTCAGTTGACAGGGGGCAATCTCCATCTCGGCCAGCATCCAAGCAAAGTAACGTTGCATCGGCAGTCGTAGTCCACACTCAAAGAAAGCAGGAAGAAGTGCCACCGAGCCCTCGTCAGGTTGACTAGCACGATCCATCGGGCCGGGAACTTCGAGGGCAATATCTATTGGGATATCGTATCATTGCCGCAACAGCGCCAGATCATCCTCAGTTATTCTGGAAGGCCGATTCATATCCAGAGCCGAGCTATCAAGATCACCGGGCTCTGGATCCGTCCGGGGGACCCTCTGGTGATAAGTATCTTGCTCAACTTCGGAAGGGGTAGGGGTAGTATCAAGGTCTTCCACACTGGGTGCCCCCGAACCCGAGGAAAGCTCTTCAGCAGGGGGAGTTGAGGGTCTATGAGGTTTTAAAGAGGAAGATTTGTTGTCAGACATTCCTGACATTCGAGGAAATGGAAAGGAAGGGGAATCAGTCTATAGTTAAAAACTACTCAGAGCTGCCGTCTTAGCTAAGAAGGCGGATTCTAAAGTGCCCTAAGCAAAATCCAACAAGCCATAAATCATTCCCTAGCAACATTCAAAAAAATAACAAACAGATTCACAACACACAAAAGGGAAGAGGTCGTTCAGAAGACTTACTTTTTCTTTTCGGAAAGGCTAAAGGTTGTACAATACAGTTTGCCCGTCCCCTATGTTCACAAGTCACAGCAGAGAGAGAGAGAGAAAGAGAACTCGCGGTTGAGAGAGAAACTCAAAGAGCACTGAGTTGAACGAGTCACGTTTGGAGCAGGAAAAAGTTACAGGTAGGAAGGAGAATTTTCCAAAAAGAGTGAAGGCTGGAAGTTCTCGTCTTCTTGTGGTTGAATGAGACGCTCATGGCCATTGGATCAAAAAAGAAACCCAGATCAACGCCAAGTGTCAACTTCAAAAGAGGTCTGCCAAAATCAAACGAACGGTTGAAGATCATCGCACTGTTAAGACGCTCTCCACGGTCGATCCACTTTTTTTTCGGCGGGAACCCAACGGATGTTTGACAAGTGTCAAACTTAGGGAAAACCCTAAAAGTGATTTGATGGGCATTTAAAACAGACGTGACTATTGCGAGTCTCAAGAAAAGGCGTTTGAAAAGAGGCGACGAAGCATTTTGATTCAACACTGGGTCGACCCCCAACACAGTAAATCGGCGCACCATCTTTATATAGTTCCCGGCACCAACTTGCACACTCGTTGGAACCGAGAACTAGGGGACAGATGTTGATGGTGTTTTCGGGCACTATGATATTTAAAGCAGCGCAACGAGGATAGAAGGGTAATTCCCTACTTGGGTGAGATCGTTAAAGCCAACCCGACCACTTTGCAATAAAAGAACAAGCACCTTACGGTTTCAAACCGACCACAACATATATAGACCGAGCACTTTATGACCGGTAACCGAGCACATTTCTGTTCAGATAACCGGGCACTATCAGGTCGACAGCAGCATTCTCAGTACAAAGGACTATCATGACCGACCTCATGAAGACCCGACCAAGATGATGGCGAGAGATATGCTCAAGGAAGATTAACACCAATAAGAAAAGTGAAGGCAATATTAGACTAGGAATCCTTGCAAGAGGAGGACACTGATTCGACCAGGAAATCTTATACCAATAGGAGTCTGATTTCTGTACTATTATAAATAGGAGGGCAGAGTATGTGTAATGGCATGAGAATCATCAAGCTCTGACTTGTAAAAAACAAAAAGAGATCTGAAAAGCGTGTTTGAGTAATAAAAATATATTATCCTGTTTGTGTCCGTGGACGTAGGTCGGATCCAAATCCACCGAACCACGTTAAATCCCCTTGTTGATTGGTGTATTTATCTGTTTTCTGCTAAATTTGCCTTTGGTCCCCCATAACCAAACAAATTCACTATTGAAGGAGGATTTCCTCGGGAGTGATATTCCCATATTGCCCTGAGACCAAAATCCACCGTCAACAGTGATAAAAGATAATTTGCCTAGTTTAAGATTGATTTTGGTGCTGTTGGGATGAATCGTAAGACTTAGTGATAACTGGCCTGTACTAAATTGTTAAAACCTTGGATTTGAGTGAATGAGTTGAGAAACTAAGAAGCTTGTTATGTTTAATTACACCAAGGAAACAGTCCTACAGTTATTTGTTTTTTGATTTTGTGGTTTGTGCTGACAAAGGGGTGGTTTGTGTGCTGACAAGGCTTTTGCGCTTTTTTTTTTTTTTTTTTCTTTTTTTCCAGTTTTCAAAGGCTAGTCAGAATGGTTGAATATTTACAGAGTTATGTGAGAATTATTCACAAAATCATGCTGAGAGTATTACAACTATCATCAAAGACAGTGTGGATGAAGAACTAAAGGACTCAGATGAAAAGCTTGCTCCAGAGAAGAGAATCACTTTCTGTGTTGAGGGGAATATTAGTGTTGGAAAGACAACTTTCTTGCTAAACAAGCAAATCAGTTTCATAAATTGATATAAATATTGTTAATTTTGTTTCCTTTACAGGCTATTGCCTATGATTTTGACAATGATGATTATCACAGGTACCATACATATTCCTTAGAGAGTGTGTGTGTATTATGTTAAATTATGAACTCTAATGCATTTTCAATTTTACAGTTTTGTTCATGGGAAGTTACCATATGAGAACCTGAAGCCAGATCATGTTCTATGGAATCTATTACCTAGCTTGCCTATCCAAAAATTTGTAAGTTTCTCCTTAGCCTCAATCTCAAACTACAAAAGCGATGATGGGATTGGTCAGCTTAATTAAAAAAAGATTCATTCTTATGATAATTGCATTGTATGTGACAGATTTTTTCAAATGCTGATAAGATGCATGTGACTAAAGTTCTTAGAAAGCTTGCATTAGAAGATTGCTTTGATGGAATTGTAAATTTTGAGAACCTAAACACCACTGACAAAATCAGTAACAATTCTGAAGGCAAAGGATTGGTATGCAGCAGAGTCTCAGGCACTGCAGTTCTTGATGCTACAAATGATTGTTCTGTTCTTCCAAAGAGTCCAATTGTCTGTAAACCTTTTGAAGATGCATTTGAACATGCTTTCAAATTAGCCAACATCAACCCTTACAAAACAGCATGATAATCATAACTTTTCAGTCTAATTGCTTTTAAAAAATCCGCGTTATAAGCACTTATTCGCACTGACCGGTGCGAAATTACACGTGTATAACCAAGCACCACGTATCGTTCAAGTAATAATAAAAAATCGATCCCACAGGACTTAAATCATAAGCTATTAATTTTTATGAGGCCAAATGATTACTAGTATCTAAAAGATTGATTGATTGACTGGGTGATGACTTTAAACTTAAAAACAAATAAATAAAATTGCGCGAAAGTAGGTTGAGGAAAATTCAAATTTATAAAACTATCAAGAGTTGTGATTTCTTCTAATATTTTTTTAAAGATGAAGTGGTTAATTCATGTTTGTGTAATATATCGGTTTACTAACCTGGAAGACGAAATTATGCAAAAGCCTCTGTCGATGGTCAGATGCAAATATCCAGTATAACTCAATTGAACCATATGTCTATGTCAACCAAATTACCTGGATTAGTAAGATTAAGTTCCAATTATGGCTACCCCGTCCGGCAGGTATATGTCTATCCTGTAAGGAATCTATTAAAGGGTTATCTATCCTCAAGGAAGATCGTGGGCTATTAAGTCTATGGCTAAAACCTAAAATTCTTTTGTCAAGTTTATTTTAAGTTTACCAGATCAATTTTAATTAATGGTCAGTTAACAAGAAGCATTAAAACTAATACTTAATAAATAACCTTTAAATTACCCAAACTATAAAATAACCCCTTATAAACCGGTGTTATTAGCATTCATCACAACCCCAGATAACTAACTTAGTTACGACAGATAACTAGGGCTAGTAAAAACTTAAAAATAAAGACATAAAGTAAAATTGAAAAGTAAAATGCTGGAAAGTAAATAAAGAAAAAAACAATAAAAGAAAATGCTAGGGTTAAAATGATCCACTTTTATCATTACTATTTTAGATATCTCCCTTAATATATATATTAACTTGTGTGATATTACCAACCAGTCAATAGCGGTAACCTGATTAAGTCAAATTAAGTCCGACCGACCATAAAGGGGTATCAACAATTTGTCCATAACCAGCCACCAGGCGGGTAATTACCAACGACGCGACCAACCAGGCGGTAATCCATACTTAGTCAGGTTAAAACCAGTTTATAATTGATTACCAACAGACCAATATAGCGGTATCCTTGTTAAGTCAAGTTTTAAATAGTGAATATATTATAATTAAGGTACATTAATCTAAATAAGTAATAAAAGTTTTACCTTTTACCCTAGCAGAGGGAAGTTACCTCCTCATAGCTGATTAGTAAAAACTGAAAAAGTAAAGAAAGTAAATTACTATTACAAAAAGTAAATAAAATAGTTACAAAAATTGAAATTTAAAGAAAGCTAGATACAAACTCCTTATTTATTCAGAGAATTACAGAGAGGAAGATATATCTGAAACTGAAATTTCCAGCTGAATTTATAGGGGTCGATAAGCCTCACGCGTCGCGACGCGTGAATTACTCTTGCATCACGACGCTGCCACGTGTCACATTCTGATTGACTGTTTTGATTCCCTTATCTGCTAACATGGCATTTTGGATGATTAACTTAATAATTATGCTGACGTGGCAATGACGTGGCGACACGTGGCAATGTGGATTGTCGGCACCATAGGTTTGCACACGTGGCACGCGATGATTGGCTGATGATGATGTGGCTGACACGTGGCACATTGACTTGGCATGTTGCTGATGTGGACGCCTACATGGACGACACATGGCGATGGCGATTGTTGGCACCATAGGATGATGACACGTGGCACGGTGCACGTTAGCAGATCTCCTCTGATGTTGACACGTGGCAGACGCATGTTAGCAGACTTCTCAGATTTTGACACGTGGCACGGTGCATTTTAGCATGAAGCGGCGCAAGTTAGCACAGGCCGGCGCACGTTAGGCGTCGCGACGCGTGGAGTGCGGCGTGACGCGCCAAATGATGATTTTGCCCTTTGCTGTCCATTTTTCACTGTTTTGACCCCAAATCACCTCCAGTCCTGAAACTTTATTTAACTACAAAATAACACAAAACACATCAAAATATTCACAAAACTCAAGAATCTATACAAAATATTAGTTCAAATGAGTGAGAAATAGTGATACATTTACCTCTCATCAAACACCATTAGGCATTTGTTTCAGCTGTTCTTTGATGATAGCATCAGCAACATAGAGTCTGCAAAATCCTAGGCTTCCACACTGTGTTGGTAAGTTCAGAATTCTATCACAAATGCCATTGATGCATATAATTGCAGCAAAATTGAATGTATATATAATGTGGTAACAGGTGGGTATTAGCGGAGAACAAACAGTGTTGATTATGCATTGGAGAGCATTCACTATCAGGGAAGCAAGGTACAGTCCAAATTTGGATTTCAAGTTTCCTCTCTCGGTGTCATGTATTTACATGAAACAGGGATGAGGGAAAACAAGCTTTGAGATAGCAGACTTCTTTATTTGCATGGAATTTTTTTACAACAAAGAATGAATTGATTGCTTTTTTAAACTTGCAGGCAGAAGTCAACTATTAGGACAACTTCGGCACTCCCAATCTGAAGCTCATTAATGACTGTTGTGAGGATGAGCATATATAGATTATTGGTCTATGAATACATGGAGAGTGGAAGCCTGGAAAAACATCTTCGAACATAATATATTAGATATAAGACGAAACCAATAGCGTTGGATTTTTGAATTATAACAAGTTGATCTTTTGTCTGTTTTAATGTTAGAACATAATGTATTTTTTTACTTGTAAATATAAATATTCTATTTACATTTATTAATGTATATGATTATTAAATTAATGTATTAAAATTTATTTTTTATATCATTTTACAATACAAAATATTATATGGTGTATTAAAAATTTAAAAATTATTTATTTTATTATATTTTTTAATAAACAATTTCTGTAGGGGAATTTAATTTTGCACTTTTAGTGGGGAAAATAATTTCGCCACTAAAAGTATTTAGATTTCGCCACTGAAGGTGTACTTTTAGTGGCGAAATAAATTTTCGCCACTAATACCTTTTGTGACGCACTTTTAGTGATGAAACTGTGGCGAAATATAATTTCGCCACTAATAGTTTGTGGCGAAAAATAACTTTTAATGACGAAAATTTTCGCCACTAAAAGTCAATTTTGTTGTAGTGGCTGAAAAATAATTTTAAAACAAAAGAAAAATAAGTCTCCATGGGTTGGTCTGATTCGGCATTCAGAGGGAGAGGACATAAATTTTTCAAGGTTAATCCTATTGCATGAGCTGCTTCCGTTGCGTGAGGGAAATCAGTTCTTACAGTAGAAATGCCGACCAATAGCTACGTACTTTGGGGACATGGTCCAGTATGTAGCTGGAGACGTTTTACATAAATATGGAGTTCACTCATTCTTGCAAGAAATAAATGAGTATATTCCTTAAAGGTTGATTCGGTACTTGAACGATTAGAGAACTCAAGTTTTTCTATTACGGATAGAAAGATTTATATTCATAATAGTTATTGATAAATCGTTCATCCGAGAATTAATGATACTTAAGGTATAAGATAATTATATGGGTATCACGAATATTTTGACCCGGTTGTAATTATATGATACTCGTGAAGGGTCAATCTATATGTAATGACTATGCCGATGGATATTGATATAGTTCGGCCTATTTTATATCTACAACAACAAGAGTGAAATTTTAGGTTTTAGTGGAATATCCTAAAGTTAATAATTCAGAATATTTAATTAAACAGTTTAATTAATATTTCGGGATTATTAGAGCTCGGAACTGTAGGTTCATTTGATCCCATGCTAACTCGATTTATTATAGAAAATTAAATATAATTGGATAGTGCAATTATATACTAACATATATTATTATTAATGTGATTAATGATAGATGTCACACATGGAACTTATATTAATTTTAATATAAGGTATTTATAAATGATTATGAGATAATAATTTAATGTTATAAAATATTATAATTATTTTTTAGAAACCAATAGATTTGAAACTATGATTTTAAATTCATATTTGTAAAAATGGTAGTTACAAGAATTCTTTTTGCCAACATGTTTATGTCTTTATAAACACATTAAACAAAAATTAAATTTTACCATAAGTAGGCTATATTGGCCGAATCAATGAGAGGAGAGGGGACCAAAACCCTAATTATAAAAGAAAATGTGAATTTATTTTTAGTGACTCCGTCACTTCCCAAAACCCTAGCCCTAAGTCTTTTATTTTCTCTCAAGAGTTGAAAGAAAAAAAATTAGAATAAAAAAATAAAACTTAGTGTGTGATAATTTTTTCTTTAAAGTGTTTAGAGATTTATTGTGTGTGTCTAACCCACTATAGCATTTGTTGGTTGTGAGTCATAGCATGAAAGACTCATTGGAACAAAAAATAATTTCATCATTTTCCCTTTAGTGGTTCTCGGCAGTGAGAAATTTTTGTGCTCACTATCGCACGTTTTTGGCCTTTAGGGGCTGTTTTGTTAACATGCTTTTGTGCAGTTTTTGGGGAGATTAGGGTTGTATTTTGGGTGTTCTTTCGAGTGGTTTTAGTTGAAAAATCAAACCTGAACTCTTACCCACATTCATGTAAATTATGGGCTATTTAGGTATGCAATGTGCGTGTGAGGTAGCAACTTGCTACTATGTTGGGACTGTTTCAGGGGCTAGTTCAGGGTTGGTAAAATCATCAACGACAGTGAAGAACAAAAGCTTAAAGAGCTTGAAAGGTTTGACCAAGGAGGAGGAGAGCAACACAAAATTCAAGGTCGATCCCAGTGCTTATCACGCTTTCGCCGCTGGGGATATCATTTCCTACAATTGGCATCAAGAGCGAGGTTGAAAAGTGATATTAACTCTTCTTATTTTATTAAAACGTTTCTGTTTTTTTATTTATTTATATGTGATATAAATGAATTTTCATGTTGTGATGAGTAAGTATAATTTTATATTAATTTGATGAATATTTTTGTTTAAGTTCATGTGATGAATGTATTACACTGGTTATAAATTTTTCCACCTCTTATTTTTTTATGTTATTTAATTTTGGGAAATGTAAAGCCATAAGGCCAATTTTTACAAAGTGTTGTAAATACCTTTTATGTACATTTTTGAGTCATAGCATTATTTTATGTAATTGGAGAGTCGTTGCCATCAACAACAACATAAGCAGTTATTCCCGCACATACCATTCCATGAAGTAAGATTTGAAGACCAAAAAATGGCTTGGTAATTTATTTACTAATTATATTAGTATAGAAAAAAGAAGAGTCTGGTCAATGTAATTATTTTTTGTTATATGTATTTTTTATTCGAAATATTTGAATAACATATAATTTAGCTTAGTGTTGAGATATATGCCTTAGAGCTTTATGTACTGTAAACGAAATTATTTATTATGAAATAAAAGATGCATTATTCATTTATCAAAATGTTTGATTTAAATCGTATATTGTAAAGTATCTTGTTTACCCTTGATTACTCATGTGCTATAAAACCCCACCACATGTAGGATGCTGCCGGCCGGAGATGAGATTACCCATCTCCATAAACCTCCAAATTTATAAGAAATCGAGCATGATGTATCCTAAATCTACACAACCTGGATCAAAGTCTAGCATCAAACGAAACCTGAAAAATAACATCATATATCAAAAGGATCTCAGGTCCAAATAAAACCCATCAAAATACAAACCTAATGATTCTGTGCCCACATAATCTATCAACTCTCAAGGGCTCTGTGCCCACGATATCATAAACAATCGAAATATTTACTTAATATATCCAAACAGGGTGCTCAGCACGACAAATAACTTAATATCTATAAATCCTAAACCTCTAAGACTTTTCCTAGGACACTTACAAGGGTGACTGCCGTTTGGGTGATCCATTCTCAAGCATGACTTCCAAAGCTGTCGTGGTTGACCAATCTGGAAGCCAACCTGCAAAACTAGCAAACTGGTTTGGTGTGAGTTATAAACTCAGTAAGTAAACATGCTGGTACTACAAACAAAACATACAAGTCAATCACATTAGAAGTTTTTCAGA
>SKCR01032613.1:0-32616 GCA_019454045.1 Zanthoxylum bungeanum | reverse complement strand
TCAGCTGACATATTTCATAAATGAACATACAGCATATGCAAGCATTATCCAAATGGATTTATCGTGGCAACAGGTAAAAGGTTTCGTCGTAATCGACACAATGTTGATAACGATACCTTTTCGCTACAAGCCTAGCTTAGTACATTGGTATGTTGCCATCCATGTATGTCTTCCTTGAAGACTTATATAGTACCAATAGGCACAATGCCTTGCGGTACATCAACTAGTATCCAAACTTGGTTGATATACATGTAATCCATTTCGAATTTCATGGCACTTTGCCATAATAGGGAGTCGATACCTTGTATCACTTCCTCATACGCAGTCAGTTCGTATTCCTCAATAAGATTGACATCTTTATGAGGTGAGATCAGAAACCCCATACCCCAGGTTGTTTTCTGACTCTCTCCGACTTACGTGGTTCGTGTGTATTCGAAGATATTGTATAGTTTCATCATTGATGAACTATTTATGTTTCCATTAGGAATCGGTGCCTGGAACAGTATTACTCCGATTTTCATCGAGTTTTACTATCCTCCACACTTTCCACTGCATATCGGTATTCCTCTTAGGAAAACTGCATGGTGAGCAACAATTAAATTGTTCTCTAGTGAGATGTATAAGTACTATACTTGGTATCCCTAGGATAACCTACAATTTGGCACTTATCCGATTTGGGTTCTAGTTTGGTATCATCCAAACATATGCCTAGCATTCCCAAATCTTCAGGAATGAGAAAACCCAGTTTCTTTCCTGTTCATATCTAATATGAAATCTGCCAAACAGATTTTTAGGGAACCTTATTCAATAATTAATCTGCACTGTTAATGCGATCCGTTGAAGGAAATGGTAGCTCAGAGCGACTCATGAATAACCTTATCATGTCTAACAAAATTCGGTTTCTCCATTCGGACACACCGTCAAATTGACGTGTTCCGGGAGGAGTCCTCATTGAAAGAATACTGTACTCTTTCAAGTATTTGAGAAACTTATTGCTTAAGTATTTTCATCATGGTCTTACCGTGATGGTTTTATACTTTAGCCGATCTGTTTATCTATTTCGTGTCGAAACTCTAAAAGTTTCCGATTTTGTGTTTCAAAAGAAGAAAACATAACTATAACGCGATGCCACATCCGTAAGGGTCACGAAAATTCATATCCACATCTAGCCTAGCTATACATGGGCCCACTTATTCACTTCACTATGAATCAGGGCTAACAGTCGGTTGGCATTTGCACTTTTACCAAGTATAATCGTATTTTAGGCACTTTGCCTAATAAACTAGATCGTAGACATTTTTGAATGGAATCAAATATGCCTAGTACCCACTCTTCAAAAGGGTGGATATACGAGTCTTGTTTAATTGTGTCCCAGACAATAATGCCACAACTAAGTCTCTTCTGATCAAATCAGTTTGAGCTATTTGTTTGTCATAACATATGTTTGAGATTTATTTATATTCAAAATATAAATTCTATTATTTACATCTAATGTGTTTATCTCAATATCATCTTTATATAATGAAACACTTTAGTGTTATAGAATATAAAGGTATACCCGCAACGGGTTAAACCCTGATATAGAGATAATGTATCTAGTCAAACTAGTTACATTGTAACAGTTTCCTAATTTAAGTACACACCTGAAAGGTATCTATCTACGGTTTAAAACAATAACTTTCGTCCCGTTTCCGATTCGCAGATAAATCTCATCTGAAGTCAGTATCCTGCTCATAACAGATTCTGCAAACCAGTACATATTTATGTACCACTTTCAGTATCTAAAATCCGATTTTAATACTAGCAGTGAACATATTTATGACAACATATTTGAAGTTGGAGCCCTGCTCGTCTTCAATTCCTTCATGTCTGCTTTGTTCAAACGGCAGTCACGCTTCCGCGATCCCGTTTGCCATAATTTAGGCAGACATTTTAGGATATGTCATTTATCTTCCCAGAAGACTGTAATGATTTTTCCTTTGCCTCTTTTCCACACCCAGAAGCCTTTGGCCAAGCCTTGGCCTTCCGGAATGTTGAAGTAAGGTGCGCCTTGCGCTTCTTGCCTTATTGCAAACTTTGGCTTTGTCTCCTTGAGAACATCCATTAACTCTCCAAGAGTTTACTATTGCAATTTAGTACTTTTAAGATCTAAGAATAGATCTATGAAGATCCTTCAATTTCATTATCATACTTTAAGGATCTAATCCTTAGTTCTGATTAAGAAATTAAGGAGTCTATTCAGCAAGCTTAATGGATTAAGTACTAAAGTTATCATCATATTAATATTCCAAATATCATGCTCTACTATTTGCTTAACTTCGGTTTATGCCTAAGATGTTATTTTATCAAATAAAGTAATTTATTAGTTTTCAGGACCATCCTGAAATTGTTATTCCCAATTTGAAAAATAAAGTCGTTTAAATACAGTTTCCCCATGATTATGTTTTAAACACTAATCTTTCAATTTATCTTGATTCTAATAGTCCAACTATTTAATCAACGATTTAGGTACTATTTATTATAATGATTACTATAGTCCAACTATATAATCAACTATAATTTAATTGATTAAATTCAATTATATTGATTACTATAATCCAATTATAAAATCAACTATTAATTGAAATTAGTTTGAATACAGTCCAACTGTTTATTAAAACAACGATTAAATATTAGTCCAACTAACATTTATATATTGACGAATAATTTGATATGAGCGCGTATGGCGAGTTATTAACGAATATTGCAAATTTAATACTTGCCTCCCACTATTTTTCGGCGAGCCTCTAACCCTCTGTTGAGTACTCAGGAAATCGTGTTTCCTAGTGGGCTAGGATCCCGTTAAAAATCACACAATCTTGACTTTGGCCAACAAATTGTATGATAATTAACTAGGTAGATCTCTAAGATCAATTGGATCTCATCCAATTCCTAGATCCAGTAGGGGGACATCCAAGTCCGAAACATATATCTTATATATGCCAATATATCCAATATATTGCCTAACCTTTTTCCTCTGAATCAACTAAGCCTTGGCTTTGGCACAACAAACTTAGTGATCCCAGTTAAGCGTGACCCATTGACCTTGGAAAGCTTCGTAATCAATGTCGATGGACAAGAAGTGGTCTTGACTTTGGCCAACAAACCACAACTTGGACAAGACACCAATATGGAACAAAGCCTTCATGATTCAAACACATCCTCGACGGACAAAGGTCTTGACTTGGGCCAACAAACCAATGCCAGTCTTGGATCTTGAGTAAGAATCACTCAATGGAAGGAAAAACGCTTAATATTTTGTGAGGGTTTTTCGCGTGCAAATGGAAACCAATTTATTATCTTTGTTAAGGTCTCATCATCATACACCCTTAAACATGCATTCTAAACACATAATAAGCCGCATATAAATAAATAATAATGATATGCTGATGGATACTTAACACATTGTTCCTAGAACAAATCTCTCGCTTTCCTCTCTCCCGCTAGCACAAGTATTGCTTCTACCCGTTACATAACACTTCCAAGAAACCTCATTTACATTTAGGGGAATAGGTGAGAAGAGAAATACAATGAGAAATGAGGTAATAGGCTGGACATGCAGGTCCAATTAATAAATTCTAAATTTATTACAACAATTTCCAAAATTGCCTCACCCATCTAATATCCATCCGATATACATTATTCATGCATCACAACCATGTATTCACACAAGCATGTTATCAATCAATCTAATCCAATTAATTAATCTGATATTAGTGACCATCAAATGTTCAAACAACGATTTGATTTTGCGCGAGTCCAATTCGTTTTGCGAATAAGTACTAAAAGTACGAATTCTTGAATTAAATTAAACTACAACATTAATCCAATTTAATATGTATTTAATACTAATTCACGTATTTAATTCCAAATTAAATACTACACTTTATTAACGAACCTTTTACGACTTAAATTCCAAATTTAATCGTTACGAGTCTCAAAGCCCGATTAACATCCAATGTTAATTTAATTAAAGTCCAATGGGCTTTTAATTAATTTCATAAGGCATGGAATTTTGGTCAACTTGGGTCAAACCCAATAACCAAAGCCCAATCAAGGAATAACCCCATAAGCCTATAAATCAATTTAGGCCCAATTAAAATAATTAAGGTCCATTAGTCGCATTTGGACTTTATGGAAATGGTTTTGGGCCCAATTGGATCCAACCAATTTAGCCTAAACCTAACTTGGTACAACCAAGCCCAATTACAATATTTCAAGCCCAATTCCAAATTTGACCCAATTAATTTAATTCCAAAAATTCCAAATTTCTCAATTAAATTAACAAAAGTGTATTACACAATTAATTACCCAAATCAATATTTCCAAAACACCAATTAGCCTAATTAATCATGCTTATTAACAACAAAACATGTCCACCACATTTTATCAAAAATCAAACCCATTTCATGTTTTTCAAGTCTCGGCAATTGAGGGAATTTTACATGTCCAATTCAAATTCAATCCAATTAAATCCAATTCAACATTCCCAATTGATTCCAACTCATCCAATGAATCAAAAATCAAAAATTCCAAGACATTAGGGTTCATTCAAGATTCGGCCAAGCCATGTAATTTGGGAAAAATTGTTCCAAACCATTTTTCATGAAATTGATCCAATCAATCTTCAATAAAACATCATTTAAGCATACTTAATCAAACAATTCAACCAAACCATGCTCAAAATCAATTTACCCAATTTTAACCCTAAATCAAGTTTCATGCTTTAACCTTGCTCTGATACCATTGTGGGGAAATCACTAAGTCCCGAGGATCGATTATCAAGCAAGAAACATAATTCGAATACATCGAAGATGTTGCGGAATACTTACATCGATCGGTTGAGGCGATGCGGTGAAGAACAAAAAATTTTTTCTCCCTCCTCCAAGGCTTGGCAGTCCACTGGTTTGGCTCTCCAATTTTCGGCTTTGGTCCTCCTCCAAGCTCCAAGCTTTTGAAGATTATTCCAAGCTCACATGTGCGGTTCCCTATCACCTTCGCGTGACCCCGAATGTGTGCTAGCACTTAGGAATTTTTGCCACAAAATTTCCTTATCTCTTCTTGCCATTTTCGGTGAAACCAGAAAACTTGAGGAAGAATTGGTCCAAGACCGTGAGAGAGAGAGGAGGGAAGAAGAGAGAGATGTGAGGTGTGTTAAAAAATTATATTAGTTAATTGTTTTCAAAAAACAAATAAACATATACCATTTTTCCTTTTCCAAAAAGTCAAAGGCAACTATGCCAACCACTTCCATCAACTATTCACATCACTCAATCAATCAAGTGACAAGTTGTCACATCACTCAAAGTGACTAATGATTTGACGCTTGATGTGACTAGCGATTTGACGCTTGATGTGACTTACGTGCCGCCCTCGAATTCGAAATGTGAATGCGCTCGCAAACACTCCCGGGCTCGGGTTCGCTAATTCCAAATTAACGAATTTTCCGTTGCGACGTAATTAAATAATTATGCCTAGCAAAATTACTATTCACGTCGCTAACGAATTAATTCTAAATTAACTCGTTAGCCCGAATTAAAATCTAATTTTAATTCATCGTCGAAATCCAATTTCGTATAATATATCGAATATATTATTTTTTATCGATTAATTCCAAATTAATCGTTCTCTCTTTTTTAAATGATATTTTATCCCAGATTAAAATATCTCCGTAATTAATCTCAGATTAATTTTCTCTCTCATCTAATTAATCACAGATTAATTAAAGTGTGAGTCATACGTCATCGGTGAATCTTCAGGAAGCGACCCATGAGATCCCCAGATATGTTGGCATTAAATCCGATCGTCGGACTATCCGAACACGTAAGTACCTAGTACTACATTTGTACCGATTTACAAGACAAAGTTGGCTTCTAGCAAAGCGCCATGCCTACCCAATTCTCCAGAAATATCCTTACAGGAATATGTGATCTATATCAGGCGTAATATACGTAGTATTGCGTATTTCGATCCAGTATTGGATGTCACGCGCTAGGCCTGGGGCTGGATTTGTGTCTGCCCCGTACGAAGCATATATCGGATCTCTGATAACTAGTCTCTATAATCGGATAAACATGACCTAGTCATTTTATCCCGATGACTGCAGTACATGAGAGAACCAGTTCCGTATCCTACGTGACCATCATCTCCACTATGACTGGAGTGATACTTCCATCTTGACATCACACTCAACACACTACGATTCTCAATATACCCAGCAGAGGCGTACACAGAACCTGTTAAAGCCCTGAACGACCTAAAACCAAAGTATATTGATTGTCGCAAGTATTATTGGTGCAAGTCTCATGTTAAGGCCAAATACACCTACCCTGATTTCGGACTTCCACAGACACATAGTCATACTACCAATGGAATTCCGAGGGGTCTATCCAGAGCGAAGCTGTTTTCCGTACCATCGGTAAAACACAACCTCCTATTACACTTGCATGAGTATATTATACCAAAATATATGAGAACTATGACGTTATGCCCTCACAACGCGAGCAAGTGTAATACTAGTCTTTTACGCATTATCAATGTCCATTCTCGATAATACTCTGACTAGGGATATTTAATGATTAATCCTTCGTGGATTGATACTGTCTCATATCATCTCAATCCAGGAACTAATCATAAGGACCTCATATCATTTATACATCTTGGTGATCTAATCACAAATGATAAGAGAGCAATTTTCTTTGCCACATAGTTAATTTGTACAACAACACCATGATCTGTACAAATAGTGACGCTATGGGTCATAACTGTCCAACATACGCAAAGGCAAATATGATCATTTATGTATCATTCTTTCATCAAATATTCACTCAAACGATTATATCATATGCATCCATATTGTTCCAGTCCATATAAAGGTCGTTGTAACTTGATTGAACATAATTTACGATCATTTGATTTACATGTTTCAGGCATTTTCAATCTTTTATGGATTTTTATGTAAATATCAATGTCAAGTGGCTCATACACGTATGTTGTCACTACATCCATAAGACGCATTTCCAATCTTATAGAGACTACCAAAATGATTAAGAATCGAAACGTAATTGTATTCATCATATGGGAATACCCTTATAATCAATATTAGGTCTCTACAAGAAACCTTGCTCACACTTTTTACATAATTATCTCCTTACATTTATTATGTTTCTTTATGAATACTTATTTGTATCCAACAAGTTTGACATCTTCAGGTGTCTAGACTAAAGGTTCAAATACTTCACGTTTGGCTAAAAGAGTCAATTCTGCTTGAATTGCTTCTTCCATTGAAGCCAATCACGTATTTGTCTACATTCATTGACAGATTGAGGTTTAAATTTATTTGTAACTGCAGTAGCTACTATGAACGTAAATATATTATTGATGACTAATTCATTACAATCCCACATCTCTCTTGCATAACTATAATTTGTATACTTTTCCTCTTTAGAGGATATTGTCTATTCAGGGACTTCGGTCTCTTCAAGGACATGTTTCGCTTAAGAGTTTATTACTTCTTTTGGAACTATTGATTCTGAGAATGTGAGTGTATTTATAGCTCGAGTATTATTTGTAACAAGATCATGGTCTCTTATTTTCCTCTTCAAGGGAACAATATCTTTTAAATCAAGTGGTCTGCCACGCTTCTGACATACAACAAATGATCCATTTTCTGCTTTAGTTGGAGTTGGTGCTTGACTGCTAATCCGAAAAATATATTGTATAATATATCTTATTTTTTATAAAATAACTACATCTTCATTTCAATTTTATTAATGGTAATTATTACTGTGGAATTACCTTTTAGTGTATATTGAGACAATATATATATATATATATATATATATATATATATTATATATATATATATATATAAATGTTGAGAATGACATCGACCTTAGAATAGTCATATAGTAATACTAGACACTGGGTGTGATTTGACCTTAGAATAATCAAGTGTATATATATTCCTAGTCGTTGGTTTTGGAATACGGTTAAATTCCTATAACCTAGAAGACTAGCACTTTTCGTATATTGGAATTATAGTTCCAATGGTCTAACCCAATGGACCATGAGCAAGGGAAGCTCATATAGACATAAGAGTATTTGTTGGAGTGAATACTGAATGAATCACAAATGATTCAAAATAGTTGTTAGTACACGCCACCGTCAATATAAATCCCTTCGAGTCGAATAGCTTATGTGATCATTTGAATATAGGATATCATTGGTTTTTGTTGGAGTTGGTGCTTGGAGCATCAATTTGAATAATATATATTACATTATATTGATTATTTATTAATAAAATAATTATATTTTCATTTCAAACCTTATTAATGGTACCGTCATTATGCATATTAGATGGATATATATGCTGATAATGACATCGACCTTAGAATATTCATTTAGTAATACTGGACACTGGGTGGTCCTTGGATAATATTAGTATTACTATTATAAACTATTCTTAAAGTGAAAATTCATAGTCTTTGGTTTTGGAATACTATCGAATTCATATAACCGAGAAGACAAGCACATGTCGTATATTGGAATTGGAGTTCCAATGGTTTAACTCGATGTACCATGATCATGGGAAACTCGTAAAGACATGTTGGTATTCATTGGAGTGAATACTTAATAACTCTCAAGTGATTCCTAATAGTTGGATGTACACACCACTGTCAATAGGAATCTCCTTTAGTCGAGTAACATATGTGATCATTTGACTATAAAATAACATTTGTTTTGTGTGAGATCCCTCACACTTTGATGCAATGTATGTCGAAAACCTTTCATGGTCTGACCTCTAGATGTTTGTTGGGTATAGACCGATGCACTTGTTAATCAAGTGCGTATCAAGATAGGATTCGTCGGCCTGTATGTGTACCATAAGAGGTTTAGGTATCCATGTGAGTAAGTCACGATTCTAAAGACTTTGGCGCCAAAGCCGATCACCTAAGGTGGATCATTTTTATCAGAAATGGTTTCTTATTAATTTGTAAGGAATCGTGGACATGTTGACATTAGATGTGCGCCTCGTAAACTTGACGGTGTAATGTATGTTTCCTAAACAGAACTCGGATAACATAGACGAAGGGATTGTTAAATATATGTGTTGACCTTGACTTATATAGCTTAGTGAATTCGGAGGTGGCCATGTTCGTGTTCGGTGGATTGTTAAGCCTAGCCTAAACTTGACATGAGATGTGGACGTGTTCTTCGCGAATTCGGAGGTGGTCGAATTGCATAGCTAGGCTTATATGACGAACGTTTCTAGACTTACGAGTTCCAATATGAAATGTACTCGTCGAGCACTTAGGTAGCCGATTAATTTTGATAAAAGATAATATTCGATATTATAATTATCAACTAAGATAATAAAGTGTTATTAGATAACATTGAGTATTTACTTAGGTAACATGAAATGTACTCGTCGAGCACTTAGGTAGCCGATTAATTTTGATAAAAGATAATATTCGATATTATAATTATCAACTAAGATAATAAAGTGTTATTAGATAACATTGAGTATTTACTTTGACCTAATTAGATTAATTTGATTAATTCAAGATTTACACAGGGGCTTAATTATAAATTCATAAATATATCTACCATTTGAGAATATTTTGGTAATTGGAAATATGTAATTCTAGGTGTATTTGTCTTGATTTAATTGGATAAAATCAAAATGTCAAACATTGAACTAATCCATTTTCTAATCTTTGTCTTGATTTAATTGGATTAAATCAAAGTGGTTGACAAAGGTGATTAGTCACACCTAATTATTCATATTTGGATAAATTGGATTAATTAACTTTTAAAAAATTGCCTAAGTTTTGCTATAAATAGCAAGCTTGAGGAAGGTTTTAATTAAATAAAAGATAAGCTTGATAAGCTTGATAAGCTTAAGCTTATGAAAATACAAGTAATTCTTGGAGAAATTAGCATATGTTAGATAAGTGTTTAGAGATGCTTTGGAAGATCTCTACAACACTTCATCTTAGAGAAATCAAGATTGGATCTTGGAGTGAAGCTTCCTTGCATTGGAATCAAAATTGGATCTTGGAGTGAAGCTTGCTAAATATTGGAAGTTCTCCAAAAATATCAACAAGAAGAAGGAGATTGGATCTGTGTATCAAGCTTACTAGGTAATGTTTGATCTTCTCTTAAGCTATGTTCTTCATTAGTGAGTTTTCATTAGTGAGACATATTGTGATGAATTATGTATTGGATGCATAATTACATAGCTTAAAGTTGAAATTAGGCTAATGAATTGCGTTATGATGCTTTGGAAGTATAAACACAATATGCTTGTAATTGGGTCAAAGATGTTCATATTGGACATTGAATAAATTAATAAAAGTTTTGAACTCTAGATTAAAGGTTAGATCTATGGCTATCATTCTAGAATCACCTGGCCAAGTTGGATTCTAAATTGGTCTATGTTTTGATTCAAACAAATGCATACATATTTTTAGAATTCATGTATGTTAGTTGTATAACATGTGTTGATGGTGGTTATGATGCTAAAATTGGATTTTAGGTGTATTTGAAATATTAGGATCAAATTGGAAGTGTTTAGTATTGGTTTGAAGTAGAAATTGCTCACTGCACAGGGCAGTGTCGTGACACCGAGCATTAAACCTAGGCACGTCACGACGCTCACCCTTCTGCGTCACAACGCCGAGACGTTTAGCTTTCGCAGTTTCTCTCGTACTTTGGAGCGTCTTGATGCCCAAACTTCCGCGTCGCGATGTGCAGAGCTTAAGAATACTGAAACTTCATTTTCTCTGTTTTAGAATTTCCGGACTCCGTTTGGGTCCCCATTTTTTCTTACAGACTCGAAACGGAAATTAATTTTACATAAAAATATTTTAAAATACACATATGTTAGATATCCACAGGTTAGACCCACTTCCGCTGCACGGAGCACTAATCTAACCCTGGGGGTTCCACATCCGCTCCAACATAATAGTATCAGATGCAAGGCTTAACTACACAACACATGTTGCATGTTTGACATGTATTTGAATCTATGCCTCTGTATTTTAATTTAGTTATGCATAAATCATATTGGATATGCATTGCATGTTTTAAATTAAAATTTTAATTTTGACCCAAGCATGTTAATGACTTGATTGTCATAAATCCCCAATGATTAGGTGATTACTTTATAAGTAATAAGTATTAGTAATGTTGGAGCATTATTCAATGTTTCATATTGTCAATACATAGATGAATGAGTTCTTACTACTTATATCCAAGATCATCATTAGTGTGAGTGTATAAGTGCTCGGAATTTAGGTCGCTCCGATAAAATATTAGATATAGCCTGAAGAAAATTTTATCAACCTAATATTTCATGTAAAAAACCTAGCTTTAAGTGAAAACCTCAACTAAACCAATTGATCCATTTTACAACTCATTAACAAAAACATCGGTACAATCTGACCTAATTTCTTACAAAAATATTATTTCTAATTATATTTAAATTATTTTTCAACTTAATTTAACCTAATATTATAAGTATAATTAAACTTAAGTTTCTGACTACCTCAAATTGATATGGAGCTGAAAAACCAGTGGCCTAGTAGGCTATATACTGTAGTAGCATGTATGAGAGTTTTGGTCCAAATTAAATTTCTGTTCCCGAATCTAAAGAAATCTTAAATTTTAAATATATAATATAATTTTTATATTTTTTTTATCCTCATTTTCATGGACTATATTTTAAAAATCAGTCTATGGCCTAAAACTCAGGACTGCCCCTAACTGATTTGTATCAAAATTGTATGCGTCTTTTCTTGCCTCAATACGATGAACCCATAAATTAAATTGTGATATTGTTTGTCATTCATTGATAAAAACGTTTGGTTGCTAGTAAAATTAGACCCCACATTTTCTAGCACCTGAATAAAATGACATTGCACCCACCACCCTCCTAACCCCTTAAGTAGCATTCTCCTGAATCCTGAGTGTAAATCAAGTCTCTCCATCTTTCTCATCTCCTTCCAAATAATTTTCCTGGGAAAATTTTACAATGAAGAAGATCAATTTGATGCTTAGAAAATGCAAGAGCTTGTCAAGGCAACTAGGAAGATCATCTTCATATAGTAGCTTAAGGTCCAAATCAACAAGAGATGAAATATGGGGTGATCATCAAATGAAGCAATTTGTTGAAGATGAAAATTGTGAAACAATTTACGTTGGTAGCACAAGAAAACGTTATGTGATCAACTCAAAGTATTTGAACCACCCTTTGTTGAATGCTCTTATTGACAAATCAAGGCAAAAGCATGGGGAGTTTATTTTGGTTAAGTGTGAAGTTGTTCTCTTTGATCATCTCTTGTGGATGCTTGAAAATGCTGATCCAAATCTCATTTTGGATTCATTGGAGGAACTTGCTGATCTTTATGCCTTATGAAGGTCAGAATCTTAGTGGTAAGATTCTTATTATTGTAATGGTTTAATTCTTCTATGGTTCATTATTAATATTTTCGAATATATATGTTTTTTTTTTTTTTAATATTTCAGACTCATTGTTTATTGTTTAATTTGTATGGATCCTGTGCCCAATTGTATGTGATTCATAGGGGTTAATTTGGGAGGTTTAATTCCTTAATTAACGATCCTTAGAAAATAAAATGTTCCCCAGGGTTTTATCATTTGTTTTCTTGTAAATCATTCAAATTCGGATTACCCACGATTTTCAATAATAATGGAATTGTTGCTATTTCTTTATCCAATTCCTTTTTTTCTTTAAATTGGTGGCTGTCAGAGTGCGACATGATAATTGTAAGAATAATAAGCTAATCGATTAGTGTGATGTACAAATGTTAACTTACTATCATTGAGTCACGGATTCAAATCCAAAAACAAAAGCTTATTGCTTACATAAACTAAGCAAAATCAACATCCAGTTTTTGCAGTCATAGCCCACTGTTAGCTACTATCAGCATGACACTTTCCTAATGCAAAACGAGCCACTCACCCAGCTATGAATTACTTCGATTCTTCCTTGCTGGTTGAAGCATCAGAACGCCTTCTCTTGGCTTCATTGTCGCCCAGCTGTAATGAGAAACAAATATCTTCATCACACCCATTCCTTAATGAAGCCAGATTCTCAGAACTTGCCTTATCTGATTGATTGTTTTGATGTAATGGTGAATGCCGTGTGAAACTCAGAATAAACTGATGCTCAACACTGGGACCAGCCTTGACACCATCTTCCAAACGAAACTCAGTTTCCATTAGTGATGGATTTGTTTCTGGGCTGTGGTCTTCAGCTTCCAAAGGGATATGTTGTATCTGAAGACCAAGTGGCTCTAATTTGTCTTCAGCTTTGTCCTTCAAAAAAATTCCATCAGGGGGTGAGAAATCCCCTACAGTAGAGCCGATTGCTGTAGCTGAGGCAGCTCTTTGTTCTTGCAAGGCCACTGAAAAAATAAAAATAAAAATAAAAATATGCAGACATGATATATTATAATCTTGTTAATGTCTTTTTAGTCTGTTCACCAATCAATTCATGCCCATTCATCTATGCATCTTCTAGATTTATACTAACATTTGTCTCTACATCTTAACCAATGCTTATCACTTTAAATCAGTTTCTTTTCTTCGATAGAGAATTAAATTCAACCATCACTCAACCGCATGCACAGAGTAAACAAATGAAGATATATTTTAGAAGCACAAACCTTTAAGCCCTTCAGCAGTTGTAATGAGATCAAGTTCAAGGAGGTTGAGTAGGCGTCCAAGATCAACCCCACTAGTCCAATTCTCTGGAGGTTGCCCAATTTTTAACTTAAGTCGGCCACGGTTAGCAGTCCCACCCCAAATGATCCCTATAGGTCGTGGTTTCTCACCACTCTCGCCCTTCATTAAAATAAGACTTCCACTGTCGCCCTCAAGGTCAAAAGTTTGATGGTTCTCACCCACAACAAGAAAATCAGTTAAGAAGCAAATGCCTTTCTCATCATTGTACTCGAGGCCATAGGCAAACACAGTCCCTGTTGTCAGACCAGAACTTCTGCCAACCTTTACTACTTGTTTCCCTATGAGGCTACTTATTGGAGACTGCAAATCTATAATCTTGACATCATCAATCTCTCCCAGACCTTTCACAGATGTAGTGACAGAGGACATGTCAAAATCATCTGCAAAAGGGATGAATGCCCCATCTGCTCTAACAAATGTCTCTGTGGATCCACCAAATCATAGAAAGTATTAGGGCAGGTCAGGATGCACAAACACTATATACATCAATTATTAGAAAAGGTCAATATAAAAAAGTAAAAGTGGCCAATATTATTTAATAGCTCTAAACAGCATAAAAAGTCAAACAAGCTAGGGAGGGAAAAAGAAAAAATGAAGATTCTGATATCCAATTCTTCAATACATTAAACCACCGTGCATGGTGAAAACTTCATCTGGACAAGGTGATGCAAATGAAACTAGGGGAAGCAAATGTGATAAACAATAATGATTTAAAAGCGGACCAAATGGAACCTAGATAGAGCCTAATAATTGTGGGCTGATCGATCTGCAACTAGACACTGTTTGTTGCACAAGCATATTGCAAATTGACTTGAAATACAACAGAAATAAGAAAATGAGATAACTTCCACTCCATTCATTTTTTTCTCTCTCTCTCCAACCCACAAATGAGAAGAAATAATAGAGAAAAATAGTAAACAGAAAAGAGAGAGCCAGGGAATGAGGTCATGAGTGGTTTCTTCACAAACTGTATTATGAATACTAAGAAAGGATTTAGAAGTGCCTCACAAGTTTTTGATTCAACAAACAGAAAAAAACAAAAAATACCTTAAAACGCCATAAATTCATGTTTTAAAGTAACTTTTATTTGACTTTTTAGTCGACTAATGCTATGGGAAGAACCCAAAGTTTGCAGCCATGATTATTAATTCTAGCTTGGTGAATTTGGAAAACTGAACCAACGTCATAATGTTTGGATGTCAATGTACGAATTTTAGGTACAATTCTGAGTACCCATCTTGTAACATTTTATAACAGATAGAGTTATACCTTATAACAGATAGAGTTATACCTTACTTTGAGAGAATATGTTCACATTTGGCCTTCAGATACGTTTTGAAACAGTTTAGTTCTCATAGGCTGGACATAAATTTTTTTCTTCTAATAGTAAATTACGATGTTTTCAGGGTTATTCGAAAGCTTATTTATCTTCTATTTATCTCCATTTTTTAATACAATCTATCTTTGCTTTTTATTAAAAAAAAAAAAAATTAAGCAAGAGACTTAAGTTAATGACCTGGCTTATCTAGATGGATTAATTGGAGAGAAAAGTAGGTGGAGGAAAACAGTAACTGGAAACTACTTTCAGAGTTGTTCTAACACATAATGTATGCAATAGATCCTGTTGAAATCTCTGAAACTTCAATTTAAACCCTTTCCTTTAGGTTCTCAATTTTATTTGAGTAAAGTTTCATTGGCAGAACAATTCAAAGCTGATGTCTGAGAGCTATTAAAGCGCATTAAAGGATCATATCAATAAATAGAACAATTCAAGTTTATCTCAAAAAAGTTAAAACTGTAGATTACTAGCAAAAACATTTTAAAAACCTTTTACCTGGATTAATTCCAGCAAAAATTCCATACCAAAGATCATCTGTGATGAAAGAAGTTGCCCTCTCCACTGCACCAAGATATACCCCAGGTCCAAGTGTTGGAGGCAAAGGATGAAACATTTTCTGATTTGGGTAATCTAAGTCCACTGCAACATGTCGATTTGTCAGAAAACCAACTTGTCGACTACCAGTTTGGCTCTTGACAATGGCACCTAGGGTTCCGTAGGTTTCCTGGTTTGCTACCTGAGCACAAGCAAAATAAATGGTATTATTAACCGTCATCAAATCAAAGAAGAGTTATAAGTACCACTAAATCAGAATAAATAAATAAAAGATGAATATTCGCCAGGAGAAAGGGGTGTGGTGAGGGTGTGGACCGGGAAATCATCCAAACAGAGGTACATCAGACTATTGAACCAATGCTAAGGAGAAATTATTTGAAAAACTCTAATAAAAATAGTCAAAATTAGTGATTGTAGGCAGCCTCATCGTTTGATGGCATATGAAAAATCATCCATAGATTCTGCCCTAATGCCTTTATTCAAATTGAAATGTTATTGTTCATAAGCTTGTTGTAAGCTACTGACTTCATTTTGTAGTTATCAATTTTGCCAGATGGCTAAATACTACTATTTTGTTGCCAGGCAACAAATTTACCAAGTTTTACTCTCCAAGAGTGATAATGCCATTATTGGTACCATATATTTCTGCATCCTATGGCACCTAAAGAGAACGACATAATGTAGCATCTAATGCCAAATTAATTTCTTCTACAATTATATGGTGAAGAATTCAGCCCTAAAGGGCACATTGACATAGGCTGATTGTTCATACAATAATCCCACATAAAAGGCTGAGAATTATACTTCTAAACAAGAAAATTGGAAAACAACCATAAATTCTCATCTGTGAATGGTATTTAAAAATAGCAGTTCTTCATCCAATAACAAACAAATGAAGCATCTGTAGAAGTTTCTTTGAGAATAGAAAGAACATAAAACTTGAATTAAGGTCAAAGCTGGGTCAATGCCCAAAGTCCCCATACCAGATTCGTTGAAATAATTATTGCATATGTTCAGTTAATAATAAATCACGGACATTATTTACCAAGAGAAACAACTATCATCTACTCATTAATGGTCTATCAAGAATGTAAAAAGGGAATTTCAGAATACCTGAGAACCTGAACCAATAGATGGATCGCCCCCACGCAAATCATCCACAATCTCAGTGTATAATTGTTCTTTGGGAGTTGGTTCAGGTGCACCAAAATATGAGAACTCTACCACATCCACATCACACCAAACGCCTCCTGGTCCCTGATTAAAGTATTTAAGGCATATCTTTAATGTAAATAAAACCCAAGAATCATAAGACATTAAGATGGGCATGAGTAAGGATCCAAACCACCTCAAGGAACAGACAAACAAACAAACAAAAGAGGATATAAAGACAGTAAAGGGGACATCCTTTGCTCACCTCTAAGGCAGTGGGTAGACACTGGATTGGGCTTAGCCACTGCTTGTGAACTTTCCTCGAAACAAAAACGAGAATAGCTGGTATGTCAGTTAACACACCACGTTTAATACGAAACCCAATTGCCGTTCCAAGACTATAACATCGCAAGATTTTGCTATGAAATGCTCTTATAGTCATGACCTCTAGCAAGGTGGTTGCTTGTTGCCCTTTAGGCAATTTACCAAGAGTTTCAGGCAACACCCCTTTCTGTAGATTAGCAAAATAATTTGCCCTCTCTTCAGCTGCATTACTTAGACGGCTAGAGGTAGGCCATGAGAAGTAAGCGGCATTGTTCTCGCAGTGCTGTCCAGCTGAAGCAAAAGGCTGAAGTGTTGGTGGACTTAATGAAGGCAGATTAAGATGACAGCAACAGTTTCTTTCAAAGTCCAAAGTTGATTCTTCTGATGGTGTTGAACCAGAGCAACGAGCCCTTATATTGAGTCTGGTCCTGTCCATCTAGCAGACTACCTACAGATCACCCATAAAGCAAATTAAGAAATATTACTCAATTGAAAAAGGGCTGAATAAATGCAATCGTGATTCACGAAAGATAAAAGTATAAACACATGCAAGAATGCGAAAAGGCCAAACTAAATTAAAAGGAAAAGAGAAAGGATAAAGAAGCGTCTTCCTCAAACTTTTATGTCAAAAGCTGTTGAATATATAAGTAATTCTAACATGCCCCCTTACATGCAAGGGAAAATTTAACTTAATTGAGTCATAAGAAGGATATAGCGATAGAGAAACACGCAGCGGATTCAAACACATCTCCATTTCACTAGATCATAATATAATTGATATATGAGGAATTTTCAGTATGCAAGACCTCCAATTCAAATATGGTTTGATAACATGTTGAACAACTAATCCCAAAACCAAACACCTAATACGAAAACATCAAATAATAGAAAATTTTAACAAACAACAGCACAAAAATAAGTTACACAAATTTTTATTTAGAAAAAAAAAACACTGAAACTTATTCCCACCTTATGCTGAAATGGTAAAGTGTATATATCTGAAAATGAATTTCTATTTTTTTTTTTTTTTGTGAAATTGAGAATCTATATACATGGATACTAAAGATTAAACAAAGTGGCTCTCCTTTATGAAACTGAGTATTTAAAGAAACAATCAAGTAATAAACAGATAACAAGAACTCATGAAGCAAACTTTAAAAAAAAAATCGTGCAAATTAACAACTACCCATAACAACAAACAAGAAGAAGAACCAAACCCAGAGAGCAAAAGACATGCTTTAGAAGATTTTCGCTAACACTATCAATTCGGGCACTAAAAAACACACAAGAATCAAATATAAAGAGTAAAGAAAAATAAGAAGAAGAAGAAGAAGACTCACTGAAAATCGGCCAATAAAAAGTTGGTAAAACAGAATAGTAATGAATTGAAATGAAACCGAAGAGTAAAACACGTCACCAATTGTAGCAAGAAACTATTGAGAAGTTGCAGAGATTGTCAATTTTGCAAGGTATGCAATTGGCTGAATAAAGACCATGAAACAGCCAAAGCTAGTAGCGAGTGTGATAAATATAAATATACAATACATCGTAATATGGTAAAGTGAAATTGGTTTTTTTTTTTTTTTTTTTTTTTTTTAATGTTGTTTTGTGGTCTACGAAGATTTGTGTGTTGGTGGGAAATGTTTACGGTGTGGGAGAGTTCATTTCAAAAGCTTGGTGCCCTCCACAACTGGGACTTTTTGTTCAGCCTGTAAATGTAAATTGGGATATTATAATTTTTCCCTTGAAAGATTGATTTATGAATTGAAAATTTTAAAAAACTTAAATTTACATATAAAATTTTAATCAGTGGTTTAATTTTACACAAAATTTTAATTAACATATTATTTTACACCTAAAAAATTTTATTAGCTTATCTAAAACATTATACTTTAATATACGGACTAAAACTTCAATAAATTTTAGATTTTTTCATACATAAATCAATTTTTAAATATACAAATGATAATTTCGCATGTAAATTTTCACTTTACTATAACCGAGACAAAAAATTTTACATTGTCTGAAATTTTCTCAAGCAAGTCACAAATGTTTAAAGGTATCATTTAAAGATCGGGTAAAATACAATAAAACTCAAAAACTTTTGAAATAATTAGTTTTTCACCAAAAGTTTAAAAATTATTCACTTTTCTATTCATACATTAACGGTGTTAGAATTTTACAAACGTCATAAATATATTTTGTCATTTGATAATGTCTATGTGGAAAATTAAACAATATGTGAACTTCAGGTAGAGAAGTGAACACTTTTTAAACTTCCAGTGGAAAATAAATCACTTTAAGATATGTTGATAAATTTCAAATGAGGAAATTATGAATTTTGAAGTGTTTTTAATAGATTTATATAGAAAATGAAAATTAGAAATCGGTCTCTATATGTCATTTTAGGGTGAAAATTAATGTCTCCAACAAAAGAAAATAATTAATTTTTGATTTTATAATTTTATTATATGTTTAGATTTAGATTGTTTTGGATGGATTGTAAATTGTAAATATTATTTTGGATATTAAATTGGTATTATTTAATTATACATGTTTTTGTATTTTGGAAGTTTAAAATTAAATAACTTAAAAATTAAAAAAAAAAAGGTTAAAAAAAGTTTTTTTTTTTTTTTCCTTTTAAGGATTTCCGAAAATCCTTACAAATAATATATGCATCCAAATCTACTAAATATAATGCGGATCCATATTCATGCACATCCGAATCTTTCTGGATGTAATTATCATCCCTACATTTAGTCATTGGAGATATTAATCTTCATCCCAAAATGACCTATGGAGGCTAATTTCAAATTTTATATAGATATATAAACACATTACAAACACTTCAAAATCCATAATTTCTTCACTTTAAATTTATCATTATCTTTTAAAGTGTTATATTTTCCATTCGAAGTTTAAAGAGTGTACACTTTTCCACATGAAGTTCAAAGAAACCCTAATGGGTTGCCTTAGTGGTAAAGACATTGAGCTTAAGTGGTTTGCTCTCTCTCAGGTTCAAGGTTCGAATCTCATTATATGCATTTCCTTGAGGTCATGCTCATTGTGTAAAAAGCCAGCGACTTACCCTGATTTGTGTTGGGAAACTTCTGAGAACACGGAGCACAGGTCCCGGGGATTAGTCGAAGTGCGCATAAGCTGGCCCGGACACCCCGATTATCAAAAAAATATGAAGTTTAAAGAATATTCACTTTTCTACTCATATATTATCAAATGACCAAACTACCCTTATGCGTCAGCAAAATAATAACATTGTTAACGTTTGGGTGGAAAAATGAATACTTTTTGAATCTCAAATGTAAAACTGAAAATTTCAATAGTCTTTGGGTTTTACTGCACTTTAACCATTGATAATTTCCCATATTTAAAAGTATGTGCAAATAAAACTACACATCTAAAATGATATTAATAGATTTGGATTAGGTATTAGGTTTTGTATTGAGATGGATTCGAATTCGATACTCATGCTTTATGACTATCTATGAGCATGCATATATGAGTATGACCGAAAGTATATTTATTTCTATAACAATAGAGTATATAATGAGTATTGTTTAAGAGTAATACCATATATTTTAAGAGTTACCTTTACAATACATTCTTAGAAATGCCGTATTTATTATTTAGATGTGAAATAAGGTTACATGTTGGAGTTGGTGCTTGAATTGCCAATATGAATTATACATTTTATTATTTATTAATAAAATAACTACATTTTCATTTCATACATTATTAATGGTATTGTCATTATGTGTATTTGATTGATGTATAAATATACTAATAATGACATCGACCTTAGAATAGTCTTGTAGTAATACTAGATACTAGGTGGCCCGATATTGGGATAAAGTATTACTATTATAAATTATTCTTAAAGTATATATATTCATAGTCGTTGGTTTTGGAATACGGTCGAATTCATATAACCTAAAAGACTAGCACATATTGTATATTGGAATTAGAGTTCCAATAGTTTAACCTGATGTACCATGAGTTTTGGAAACTCGTATAGAAGTGTGGGTATTGGTTGGACCGAATACTGAATGACTCACATGTTATTCCTAATATTTGGAAGTACACACCACCGTCAATAGAAATCTTCTCGAGTCGAGTAGCATATGTAATCATTTGACTATATGATAACATTGATTTTGTGTGAGATCCACCACACTTTGATGCCATGTATGTCAGAAACCTTTCATGGTATGACCTCTAGATGTTCGTTGGGTGTGGACCGATGCATTCAGTAATCAAGTGCGAAGTAATATATGATCTATCGGCCCATATGTGGACCATAAGGGGTTTAGGTATCCATGTGAGTAAAGTCATGATTCTTAAAGTGTTGGCCAAAGTTGATCACCTAGGGTGGATCGCATCAGTTATGAAGAATCGTGGACATATCGACATGAAATTTACCCCTCGAAACTTGACGGTGTATTCTATGTTTCTTAAGCACAACTCGGATAGCCTACGCCGGAGGGATTTTTAAACATATGTGATGACCTCGACTTGTATAGTTCAGAAAGGTTGTTCGTGTTCTTAGCGAATTCGGAGGTGGCCGAATTGCGTACATATTAGCTAGGCTTATATGACAAACGTGTTTGAACTTAGAGAGTCACAATATGAAGTGTACTCGTTGAGCACTTGGGTAGCCGCTTAATTTTGATAAAATATAATATTCGATATTATAATTATCAACTAAGATAATCAAGTGTTATTGGATAACATTGATTATTTACTTTGACCTAATTGGATTAATTCAATAATTACACAAGGGCTTAATTATAAAATCATAATTATCTCTACCATTTGAGGATATTATGGTAATTGTAAGTATGTAATAATAAGTGGTTTTGGCTTGATTTAATTGGATTAAATCAAAATGACAAACATTGAACTAATCCATCTCCTAATTCTTGGCTTGATTTAATTGGATTAAATCAAAGTGGGAGACAATGGAGATTAGTCACACCTAATTATACATATTTAGAAAAATTAGATTAAGCCCGCCTAAAAGTTGATTACAACTTTTATTAATTAAAAATTTCCTAAGTTTTACTATAAATAGCAAGCTTTAGGAAGGTTTTGATTAAGCAATGCAAAAGCTTCAGAAAGTTAAATATAAGCAAGAATTAGATAAATTAGCCTAAGTTAAAGAAGTGTTTATAGAAGCTTTGTGAGGTCTCTACAACATTTCATCTAAGAGAAATCAAGATTGGATCTTGGGGTGAAGCTTGCTAGCATTGGAATCAAGATTGGATCTTGGAGTCAAGCTTGCTAATCCTTGGAAGTTCTCCAAACATTTCAACAAAAATAAGTAGATTGGATCTTTGAATCAACCTTGCTAGGTAAGTTTGATTTTCTCTAAAAGGTATATTTTTCATTAGTGAGACATATAGTGTTGAATTATGTATTAGATACATAATGTTGAAATTAGGCTAATTAATTGTGTTGGGATGCTTTGGAAGTATAAACACAATATGCTTGTAATTGGGTCAAAATATTTATGTTAGATATAGACATAAAATTAGAGTTTGGAACTCTAGATAATAGCTTGGAGTTAAGGCTATCATTCTAGAATCATTTGACCACCTTTGGGTGACCTATAATTATTCACAATTCACTTCATTATGAGATTCTAATTTGGTTTATGTTTTGGATTCAAAATTTACGCAAGTGCGTATTTAGAATAAATTTATGTTTTTTTAAAAATATTTGATATTTTGAAAAACTTGATTTTTGTTCTATAACATGTGTTGATGTTGGTTTTGATATTAATAATTAATTTTGGGTATTTTTGAAGTGTTTAGGGAAGATCAAAATTTCTTCAGCTCTCTGGAAAGAGAGCTGTAGGAAATGCATTTTGAAAAACAAATAAAAAAAAGAGTTGTAGCGCGCGCGTCCGCGCTACGCTCACTGAATTTGTTTTTCTTCATTTTTTGAGTTTCCGGACTTCGATTCGGTCCCGGTTTTTTCCTATACACTCGTAATAAAATATAGTATTTCATTAAATATTTTAAAATTACACTAATGCTTGATATCCATGGGTTAGATCCACTTCCGCTGCATGAGACACCGATCCGACCCTAGGGATTCCACATCCGCCCCTAGGGATTCCACATCGGCCCCAACATTATCGACTTAAATTTTCGAGAATGTTGGTATATTTGATATAGTATGATTGGTAGAAAATTTCAAATTTCGATTGAGATTCGAGATGTATTATAATAATAATTTAAAAAATTAGTAAATGTATGTATTTTCAAAATAAAGACCAAAATAATACAAATTTAAAATTTTGAAATCTTGGACTTAAAGATTAAAATTTGGTTTGAAAAATTTATTGGGGGTTCGAATGATATTTTTCAAAATGGTTCTAGTGGACCAACCAGAGGCTACCACGTGGCACCCCTTTTACCTTTAAAATAAACCAATTTTCCTTAATTTATAAAACTCTCCCCCTACACTTTCATTATCTTTGTAGGAGCGATACGGAGTTTACCGCTATGCCTATAACATCGGCGACCACGACTCTATTGGGCTTGCAGCCTGTAGAGAGTGCTAACCCACAGGGGACTAACCGTAGAATAAAGGATTCGCCACCCAGTATAAGACACTGTGAATGATTTAAGGCCTCACTACACCCCTTAAAAGGTCTAAACTTAAACCCGTTTGGATTTGGACCGGTCTCTTACTGATGCCAGTATAATATCCAGGTTCAAAAGAAGTATTTCCATGTCTTATAATTCATTAATATGTAACTGTAATTTATATAGCATACAACAGTGCATTCATTAAATAATAAAGGCAAAAAAGCGAAACAAATACATGTGCAAGCTCATGAATCATTAAATAAGTAGTAAAACGAGCAGATCATAGCATATATCTCGCTAGCCTGGCTTCGTAGAAGCCTGTCCGGACACGAGCATAGTCCACCGGATATTCCTTGTGATTGAAATATCCGGTCGAACTTACATGGAGTCTGGCCGGATGTGATGCAAAAATCATAAAGGCTCGAAACACAGAGTTGTACAGATGACAGTAATAACGGATGGAGAAATGTTATAGTGGTGGTAAGGCAAAAAAAATAGAACAATGCAACGCTACGCACACAATAAATAAGAAAGGTAATAGTTACAGTAATGATATCAGCAATATCAAAGCCATAAACAAATGAAATAGATATATGTCTTGCCGGCCTGGCTTCGGGGAAGCCTGACCGAACTTTATTTATACCATAAGTGTCCAGTCGGACTTATATGAAGTATAACTGGATATTCATAAACAGAGGCATAACAAAGAAGCAGCACGCACATATAACAGTAATAAATGATTGACTATGAAACAGATCAACAGTAAAGATAATAAAGCGAACATGATAGAACTCATGTCTCGACGGGAAGCCTGGCCGGATGTTGCTTGACGTAATTGATGTCCAATCAGACTTATTACAAGTCTTGCCAGATATTACTTGTAAAAACAGAGACATAACATGCATGAATAACAATAATAACAAATAGATATTTACGTAATCGAGATGAAAGCAACGAGACAATGACCAACCATGAATTGAATAACGTCTCACCGACCTAGCTTTGGGAAGCCTGATCGGATATTGTAATGGATATCCGGTTGGATATACTGATGAGAACCTATTTGGAGCAAGCTAAGAAAACCCACACAAGATTGAAAACGTCACTAAGAAAGTCAAGAAATAGTTCGATTGAACTTTAAACCTCTGAAGAACACGCAACAGAAACCTAGAGTATTAATGGAGGAGCCACAAATGGTTAACTAATCTTTGATAAGCCAAATTCGAGGAGAACATCTTGAGGTCTACTCACAAGCTCACTAAAATAGTAAAAGTTTTATTTCAAAGATAAGTTATCCAAAACATAACCAAAATCATCCTTTTATAAGGAGGCTTAAATAAAAACCCTAAACCCAAAAATATGAAATGATAAAATTGCCTGCACGCCAACATGCGTGTATCCTAAACTAACTTAGGCTATCCTCACATGCACACCCATGCATGCTTAACCTAATTCCTAAATAAAAATAATAATAAACATTAATTGTCATGCTAATATAAATAAAAAGGCAGTTTTAAAACAAATGTCATGCCCAAATAAATAACATTAAGTAAAAAGAAAAAGAATTGCGCTAATGTAAGCCTAAATATTAGGTTTATGATGCTCCATAAGATCTTTCATCTTCAAGTCCATATGCAATATAGTAACAGTTCGAGGGTTTGTGAATAATTGAATATGACCCTCTGAACTAGCTCATGCATTGCTTCATAGATCCTATTAACTCGAGACGTAGTGATTGGACCCTCTGGCAAGTGTAAGGTAGTGGTGTAAGGTAGTGGTTCGCCCTTGTGAATCTTGGGCCTCATCATTCCCCTTCTACTCAAAAGGATTCGACCTCGAATATTCATTAAACAAAGATATATCAGAAATATTAAATGAAGTAGAAACATTATACTCACCTCGAAGATCCATTGTGTATGCATTGTCATTGATATTCTCAAGTATCTGAAATGGGTCATCGTCTCTCGGTTGGAGCTTGGATTGACCTTGCTTTGGAAATCGCTCCTTGCGCATGTGCACCCAAACCCAATCGCATAGTTCAAACGACACATGGTTTCTGCCTTTGTTGGCGTGGGAGGCATACTGTTTATTTATTTTTCTCAATATATTGTTGTACCTTATCATGAATAGACACTACTAAGTCGGCCTTGCGCTAACTAGGAGTGTTCATAAGGTCGGGTCAAATCACGACCCGACCTGGGTGAGTTCTAAAACAATTATGCAATTTCAGGTTGACCCAACCCGACCCGACCCGATTTTTGCGGGTCGGTTCACGGGTTTGACAACCCAACTCGAAAAAATAATTTTTTATAGTTTCCTAAAATTTTTATTAATTTTTAAAGTTTTACTATTATTTCAGTTGTTTATTACTTTTTTATCTTGAAATTTTAAATGTATGACAAATTTCGGGACATAAAATAGTTAGTATTTATATTTCAAAATAATTAATAAATAAAAAAAATTCTTTTTTTCGCTGACCCGACCCGACCTGCGTGACCTAACTCTCTCAGGTTTGCATACTCAATTTCCGGGTTCGGGTTTATCAACATGCATGACCTGACCCTATCGGGTTTCATAAAATTTGAAAAAAAACCCGACCCGACCTGACCCATGAACACCCCTAGCGCTTACCATCCAGACTAACCCTCTCATCAACAGGCAAAGACAATAAATCCAGAGGTGTTAGTAGGGTAAAACCATACACAATTTTGAAATGGGAATAAGAAGTAATGGAATGAATGCTACGATTATATACAAACTCAATGAAAAGCAAACATTTTCCCATGACTTCAAATTCTTAGAAATAATAGTAAGCATGAGTTGAGACAAAGTTATATTGACAACCTCGGTCTGACCATCAGTCTGTGGGTGACAAGTGATGGAAAATAAAAGCTTAGTTCCCAACTTACCCAATAAAATTTTCTAAAAATGACTATACACTTAGGCACTCCATGTAAATGCACAACCTCTCGAAAAGAATAGGCCAGTATTGTGTGTGGCATCATCAGATTTGTGACATATAATAAAGTGTGATATCTTGTTAAACTGATAAATCACAACAAAAATAAAGTCTCATCCATTTCTAGATCTAGAAATTCCTAACACAAAATCCATGGAAACATCTACCCAAGGTGCCTGAGGGACTAGTAGTGATGTATAAAGCCCATGTAGTTGAACTTTAGATTTTACTTTCATACAAATAATGCACCCATCAAAAATGCTCATGACATGCTTCTTCATTTTAGGCCAATAAAAAATGTTCATGCAAGATGCCTAATATTTTCTTAACACCAAAATGCCCTATAAGACCCCCACTGTGTGCCTCACGCACCAATATCTCATGCATGGAACAACTAGGCACACACGATTTATTCTCTTTAAACAGAAATTCATATTGTCTGTAAAAT
This sequence comes from Zanthoxylum bungeanum, assembly GCA_019454045.1. Classification (NCBI taxonomy): domain Eukaryota; kingdom Viridiplantae; phylum Streptophyta; class Magnoliopsida; order Sapindales; family Rutaceae; genus Zanthoxylum; species Zanthoxylum bungeanum. Next base: position 5,413 of record SKCR01032613.1, on the reverse strand, counting down.
TTACCATATGCTCCCTTTTCACATGCATTGTAAATCTCAACAAAAGTCATTATCATTCGCAAATAATTCCTTTATAAATTGAAATCCAAGGAATTTAGAATTTAAGGATTTAAGTCGAGTATACATGCGCGACAAAGCATCATCAACCACATTCTCCTTACCTTGCTTATACCGAATGACATATATGAAGGTCTCCACTAATTTTATCCATTTGGCATACCTTTTTTGAGCTTTCCTTGGCCTATGATATGCTTCAGGGATTCATGGTTGGTGTGAATCACAAACTCATTTGGCCAAAGATAATGATGTCAAGTCTCTAGAGTTCTAACTATGGCATAAAATTCCTTATCGTTGGTCTGGTATCTCAAAGCTGTGCCATTTAACTTTTCACTGAAGAAAGCTATGGGTCGCTGATCCTGCATAAATACTGCTCTAATGCTAATACCTAAAGTATCACACTCAATCTCAAATGTTTGGTTAAAATTAGACAAGGCTAAAACGTGTGTAGTACATGAGCGATCTTTAAGAAGTTTGAATGCACTCCATTGTTCCTCCCTCAATTAAATCCCATAATTTTCTTTATAACCTCAATGGGTGATGTTGTAATAGTGTTAAAGGTTTTCACAAACCTCTTATACAAACTAGCTGGACCATGGAAACTCCTAACCTCATTAATGTTCTTAGGTATAGGCCACTCATCACGAATGACCTTAACCTTTTCCTCATCGACCTCAATACCCTAAACATTAATGACATACCTTAGGAATAACATATTTTCCATGCAAAAGTTATATTTCATAAGGTTACTATACAGTAATTCCTACATGTTCATCTAAACACTTGTTGTACACTAGGATGTCATCAAAATACACAACGACAAACTTGCCCAAAAAGGCACGCAAAACATGATTAATTAGACGTATAAACATGCTATGGGAATTTATAAGCCCAAATGGCATCACAATCATTCATATAAGTCATACTTTGTCTTAAATACAGTCTTCTATTCATCCCATTCCTTCATCCTAATATGATAATATCCACTCTTAAGATCAATTTTAGAAAATATGCAAGAACCACATAATTCATTAAACATATCATCTAATCTATGGATTGGATGGTCATACTTTACAGTGATATTACTGACCACTGGCAATCCACACTCATCCTCCATATGTCATCTTTCTTTGGCATAAATACGACTGGAACTGCACACAGACTCATGTTTTCCCTAACGTATCCCTTGTTAATCAATTCCTCCACTTGTCTTTTAAGATCATTATCTCATCGAGATTACTCCGGTAGGCTGGTCTATTAGGAAAGATCGCTCTTGGAATGAAGTTGATCTGGTGTTTAATACCTCAAAGTGGTGGTAAGTCATATAATATCTCCTCTATAAACACATCATTATAATCCCGCAATAAAGACTCAAACACACTAGGAAAAGAAGTGTTAGGGTTAGTTTCCTCATAATTGAGGAGTGTTTCCTTATACAAAAGAAAGCTAATAATTTTTTTATTTGAATATTCTCTCATCACTTCACCCTCTTTAGCAAAGAAACTGTTTATCACTCTACCCCCACTCTATTTCTTTTGCTCACTTTCAGTATTTCCCTTTTCATTACCCGTAGAGCTCCCGACCATTTTGTTTTTCTTTGATATGGTGCTCTCAACCTTACCTAATTTATTCACACTCTCGGCCTCTTCCTTGGGTGTCTTTTCTGCTAAAGTTTATAGCTTTATTTGGTCTTCAAAAACCTCATTGGGTGTCAAAAGAACAAGGGTAGCTTTTCTTCCATCCTTCTCAAAGCAATATATGTTTCGAAACCTATCATGCGTTACTTTCATGTCAAACTACCAAGGATATCATAATAATATATGCCCAGCTTGCATAGGGACTACATAACACAACACCTCATCTTTGTACTTGCCAATAGTTTAAATCACCAAGACTTGGTTATTAACCTTAACCTCACCACCGTTATTCAACCACTGCAACCGATAAGGCTTAGGATGTCTAAGCGAAGTCAAACTCAATTTCTCAACAAGTATTGTGCTAGTTACATTTGTACAACACCACCAATGATAATCATACTACATATCTTATTCCAGACTAGGCATCTAGTATGGAATATGTTCTCACATTGATGAACTATATCATACCCAACCTCGGTCTGGGTACTCAAAGCATGTCGAGTCATAAGAGACTCCATCTTTGCTGCAAACTCAACCTCATTATCATCAGTAGCATTTTTCCAAGTTGAGCATCTCATCCTAAATATCTTCGCCGTCTGAAATGAACTCACCATCACCCCCATATACATGGTTCTTTTATTAAGGCACTGCGAGGCTATGTGACCATTCCCTAAAAACTTAAAACATTTAATATCATGACTCATATTTGGTGGTGTGTCGGTTTTGGGCCTAGAATTGGTAGTAGAATCTTCCATTGGTTTCGAGGCTGTTGATCTAAACCTAAGTGTGGTGTCATCCCTGATATTATCCCATATTTTATCTTTCATATGTTGCTTGGAGACGAATTACTTCTCACTATATTTTTTTTCTCTTCAATTGCCTCTCTACTTTCATTGTCATGTGCATTATTGTCCTCTAAGTCTATATAATATTATAACTCCACCACATTTTCAATATCTCTATTAGCCCACTCAAAAATCTTGCCATGGTGGCCTCTCAGTCGTCATCGATATTAGCTCGGATCATGGCAATTTCCATCTCTTTATAGTAGTCTCTTACATTCCGAAACCCTTGTGTAAGATTCTAAAGTTTCTGGTATAGGTCTCAGTAGTAGTTTCTAGGTAGAAATCGCTTCCTTATAATTGTTTTCAATTTTTCCCATATAGTGATTGAGCGCTCCCTATTTCTTCTAATGTTTGTCATCATCTGGTCCCACTAAACAAGTGCATAATCAGTAAATTCAATAATGGCCAATTTCACCATCTTTAACTCTGAATAATTATGGCAGTAAAAAATTAGCTATAGTTTCCCCTCCCATTCCAAGTAAGCTTCGGGATCACTGTTGCCTTGGAAAGAAGGAATAGTCATCTTGATCTTGCCCAAGTCGCCATCTTCCTCCTCCTTATGACTTATTTGAAACTCTCTTTCATGTCTTCCATTTCAAGGCCAAAATCTACCCGTCTCTACCTCAGACACTCTGTCAAACTCCTCATCAAAATCAAATTCATTCTCAGCCTCCATCTCATCCATAGGTACAGTTCTTCACCCACTAGGTCTAGGCGGTCGTGGTGGTGGTGGTCTACTTTCTTGAGTGTTATTTTGCTTCATCACCCTTATTTTATCCCAAACATCCCTCATCATCTCCAATACCCTAGCGAACTCCTTCTGAAGAACCGTCATATTAAATGCCACATCTCTCAATTCAGGCTCTTGTGGAGTATAATCACTCTTACTTGGAGCTTCGGCGTCTCTTGATATGTCTAATAATTTTCCCACAGTAAAATATTAGTAATCAAAATATAGGAACAAAAACGTAAAGTCTCACAGTTCACTCTGTTTGTCACTCAAATGATTTTACCTGAAACTAGGCTCACCCACACTTGTCTTTTCCCTCTCTTGCATTCAGACGAGTTCTCGAAGGATTTGAGCCTAGCATGGCCACAACCCTTGGTATTGTCCCAATAGCAACTGCTCAACTTATATTGCAAGTTCACCAGATAGAAACAAGAAAAGAAATGATACTTGTACAAGATTACGAGACTCAATAAAAAAGAAGAAAATAAACAGGAAGTCAAAGTATTCAAAATACAAATGGAAAACTAGCTAAGCGCGCAAACAAGCATGCAAACAGCCACGTGACACTTCAAATATCTTGTGGTCATTCTCAAATTTTTTTTTTTTTATTTTTGCTCACAAATACAGAAATATACAATTAAGACACAAAGACAGTGCAACTGACAAGGTTTCCCAACTCAAAATTTGCACTAATTTTATTCTTCTGCACCTAAGGAAAAACAAGAAAACATGAAAAACAAGAAAACTGAACTCTAGCACAGAAAATAGAAAAACATAGACTATAGGCAACCAGAAACACACGCAACAGGTAGAACAGAAAATGAAGAAACAGACACAACAAGATGCAACAAAAAAAAAAAGAAAAGAAAATAAGATAGAAGAAAAACGCAACAAAAAAAAAAACAAACGGATATGTGAACTAACCTTGAAACATTTGCTCAGAATACCAACTGATGAGAGCCCACTTAGAGTAAGCTAAGAAAACTTACACAAGATTGAAAACATCACCAAGAAATCCAAGAAACAATTCAGTTGAACTCTAAACCTCTGAAGAACACGCAATAGAAACCTAGAGTGCTAATGGAGGTGCCACAAAGGGTTAACTAACCTTTGATAAGCCGAATTCGATGAGAACAAATTGAGGGTCACTCACAAGCTCAAGAAAATAATAATATTTCAAAGATAAGTTGTCCAAAACAGAACCAAAGTCAGCATTATATAAAGAGGCCTAACCAAAAACCCTAAACCTAAAAATATGAAATGAAAAAACTACCCACACGTGAACAGACGTGTATCCTAAACTAACCTAGGCTAGTCCCACATGCACACCCATGCATGTTTAACCTAATTCCAAAAAAAAAATTAACCTTAATTGTCACGCTAATACAATTAAAATAGGTCATTTTAAAATAAATGTCAAGCCTATATAAATAACAATAAATAAACAAAAGAAATGCGCTAATGTAGGCCTAAATATTAGGCTTTATGATGCTCTACAGTTTGAATAAGGTTCACCACCATAGGATCTTCCATCTTCAAGCCCATATGCAATGTAGTAGCAGTTCAAACTTGGTTTTGTAAATAATCAGATATGACCCTCTGAACTAGCCCACACATTGCTTCCTAAATCCTGTTAGCTCAAGACCTAGTGATTTGACCCTCTGGCACGTGCAAGGTAGTGGTTCACCTTTTTCCATCATGGGCCTCATCATATACAATGAGTCTGGCCGGACATTCTGTGTGTAACAAATGTAAAAACATGCCTCATTATGATAACTGATTAAAACAACGTAACACAATAAAGACTAGTTATGTAAAATTGACCTTCTGTATAATCATTTCCCATTAGTACGTAGAGTTATTTCCCAAGTGCATACCGTATTATCATCTATTCAGAATTGGCTATGGAATTTACATTTGAGTTTCCATCATATATACCAATAGGAAATCATATATGACATGACATGTTTTGACTTACGTATGTCAGACCGGATGTGGGTCAAGTCTGGCCGGACATACTATGTTTGGATAGTATTATAAAAATGAATAGAAATAATACTAAAGTTGCCTTAAGGTTATACTTGAAGCGTATTTGGCTTGTATGACGCCTCTGAATATTGGGTGGTTTGCTGAATCAGTCGCCG
>SKCR01032612.1:0-32490 GCA_019454045.1 Zanthoxylum bungeanum | reverse complement strand
GTTAGGATACCTAAACCACTGATCGTTTGCCGTGAGGGCGGTCTATTGGATATTATCTGATGTCAGGAGTTCTTTTTCTGGATCCCCTCTTTATTCTTTGCCTTGCTCTTTAATAGGATTCCCCTTCCCCCGTTGGAAACCTCCTTCGTGATCTCATAATTTCGGGTCCTTTAGATCTCATAACCGTCGATTTCATGATGACGGTCATGAATTCGGATCCATTCTCTGATCTTAGTAACTGGTGTCCGTTTGTCTGTCTTTAATGAATTTGGGCTCATGAGGCGGCCCATGGATCTTCTTCTGGGCTTCAGGTCTTGCAGCTGGCTTTGGTGGTAAAAGTCGATTTTACCCCTGGCCCAAATTTGGCCCGTACACCCCCTATGTATCTCTCTGAGTACATAATTTGCCTCTTCTTCGCAAGACATCTTAAGAGAGGGACTGAGTAACCCCGTCGGTAAAGTACCCTCGATTAGGGAGAATTTGGTGTTTTTGTATCTTAACTTTATGGCCTCCGTTTTGTCCTCTGGTGTTTCTCCTGTTTCCAAGTATTTTCTGATGGTTGCATCCATGATGCTTGGCTTTCTTTATCTAGAACTTCCACTTTAGATTCTCACACGCTTCTTTCCCGGACGTAAATCAAGGGGATTATCCTGGGGTGCTCGGCTTTTGTTGAAGAGGCGAGCCGTGCCAGGGAGTCTGCCTCACAATTGTCTTCTCGGGGGATTTACTCGAAGCTTACATCCCCCATCTTCCCCGTTATCTTTCGTACTTCGGTCAGATAGGCCATCATACTAGGCTCTTTCGCTTGAAATGCCCCCTTCAGTTGCTGAACGGCTAGCTGCGAGTCACTCCTTACTACTACATTTTGGATCCCTAGCACCGTGCATAGTCTCAAACCGCCCAGTATTGCTTCATACTCTGCTTCATTGTTGGTTGCTATGAAAGCAAATTTCAGGGCGAGTAAGATTTCTTCTCCTTTGTCGCTTTTTAGGACAATTCATGCGCCATTGCCTTGTGTGTTGGCCGAACCGTCTACAGACATTTCCCATTTGTCTTCGTCTATTGCCAGGGTCTGGGGGTCGGTACATTCGGCGATAAAATCTGCCAGGGCTTGTCCCTTCACTGCTGCTCTTGGGAGATAGGCGATGTCATGTTCACTTAGTTCTACCGACCACTTTACTAATCTGCCGGAAACCTCTGGCCGCTGCAAAATTTGTTTTAGGGGGTGTCCGGTATATACTTTGATGGGATGGGCCTGGAAGTAAGACCGCAATATTCGAGCTGCCGTAACTAGTGCAAGGGCGACTAGTTCGTGTATTGGATACCGGGTTTCAGCGTCTAAGAGGGCTTTGCTGATATAGTTGTATGGGCCAAATTTGGTCCAAGGGTAAAATCATCATTTCACTTTGAACCCAACACCCGGTGAGGCTCAAAAGGATAACCCAGCCCATCAAACTCTAAAGCCTTTACAAAAACAAAAGGACAAACCCTTTAACCGTTTCTCTCTTTTCCCCCAACAAATAATAAATCTCTCCACATGTAATATATTATCCCCGCCGAAAGTAGAGACAATAAGCATGTTATGGGGACCCATTTCCCATGTGCAGACCTGAGAATTATTCTTTCTCCACCTATAAAATGAAGCATAATCATGGAGTAGGGGGATAGAACTCTCTTCACTTCTCTCTACTAGCTTATGCTCTGACACAAGCTCTCTGACCCCTCATTCCCATAGATACATATCACCGCCCTCACGGCCACCCAAGAGGTCACGGTAACTTCAAACCTTGCTTTCACATCTTATATATTAATGCTCATTTCATATTACTGACTTAAGCGTCGGAGTGCTCCCGGCACCCACCACACCGGTGGGTAGTCTGCTCCCGCTCACTCTACATTTGTCTTGCAGGATCGCTAATGCCCCCAACCTACAAATTCTGATTGTGGACCTCGGCCGAATTCCAGCATCCACAATTTGGCGCCCACCGTGGGGCCCTAGCGATTCAAAGCAGGCAAGATATCCCAGTCTACGATCCTTACAAACACAACTATCCATAGCTTCGTGCAACAGATAGACTCCGGACCCTGGTGGTGGCACAATTAGCCACTCTACAATCAGTTACGATCAATGGAAGATGAAAATTGATCCATGTAAAACTCCAGTACTAATCTCCAATAGTATCTGGAACATAATTCATTCTTCGGCCACTCAAAGGCGTAAGGCTACAACTTCTTTCAACTATCTTATCAACCCAATTTCTTAGAAGCATTCAAGAATATGGAAAGTGAAAATCCACCATCAGACGACTATCCATTTAGTCACCAAATAAGCCATCACATTCCTCCAACCGACCTATCACGAGAAGTCACATCTTCTATGTGAAAGGAAATGTTGGAGTAATCTCTCCAGTCTACCTGCAGTCATACTATCAATAAGGAAAACCTGAATCGGGATAACATCAACACTCAAAAAAAAAAAAAAAATTAGAGGAACCGAAGCCCATACTTCAATTTGCATCAATTTCCAACAAAAACATACTACCACACGCCAAGTGCATACTACATCATTCAAAGGCCAACCATCATATTCACGACCAAAAAGCCAAACGCCAAAGCTTTTCACATAACCCACGTGAAACTACTACAAAGAATAAGATAATACGTTATAAGAGAGACCATTTGCTAGCTACCCACTTTAAAAGAAAACAAGTGCAAAACTTTTTCTTAAACAACCCATGTGAGAGAAGGAATGGTCCACTCGACAAATAGATTCTTTCATATGTTAATATCACAATTGAAGCTTAGCCCTAGCGGTCATTATGTTTGTTTAACAACAATCCTGATGGTTTCATTCACGTTGAAATCATTTCGCCCATACTGCATTCACGTGCTTGAGGACTTTTTTCTTCTCTATCACCATTCTTCTTCTTGTCGCATGCTAGAGTATGATCCATGTAAGAGCTGAGGCTGAATGGTCCACGTTAGTGCTCGATTTACTTCTGCTCAATGAGGTTCTCGGCATTAAGGGCTGGAACGACGCTATTCTCCATATTGCATGGAGTGTGGTCGTATGAAAAAATAATTCCATGTGGACTAGGGAGAGAGAGTTGTTGATGGCCATGCCTTGAAGTTTATTGCTTTTGTCATTATGTACAATGGTAGTGTATGATACGTCTCATCAAGGATGAAGATTCTGTAATTGTCCAGGTTCTTGCCCATAAGTGTGTGGTTGGCATGCTTGGCGATGGTAGATTGTAGGTGATGGCAGCCTTTAAAATATTTTGGGACATGGCTACTTGGCATCATTACAACGATCGCATACGGTGCACCATACTATTTATTTTGGTGATAAGGCATCCCATTTGCGTCCAGACGATATGTATGCCTCCAGAATGCATCCGAGACTTAGCAGGCGAGAGGGTCTCATTTGACATGTCGAGTCAATGTGAAGGAATTCTCATGTGTCATGGGCCATGTTGATGTAATTCATACCTTGTTTTGAATGAAGTTCATCCTTTGTTCCAAACAACAAGCATATGTGGCCTTGGTTTGCTCTTTGAGCTGATGGTTTTATAACCGATGTGGGATTCCCTTAAGCGTCTTTGAGGGAGTGTTTGTTGAGTTAGTTTGGGCCTTTTGGCCTTTTGTGGTTTCAACCTTCTTGCGTGGGTGCCTTTTTGCGATTTCAACTTTCTTGCGTGGGCTGATTATTTCTCTTGGGCTGATGCCTGGCTGAGGGGACTTGTCTCTCAATTTGGGTTAGGTATTGGAAGCTCAGGGTCTCTGATTGTGAACTTGGTTCTGGGAGCTGGGCTTCCCAATTGTATGCGTGAGCAATGGTGTGGTGTTGCTCGCATGATGGGCCAACCTATGCGTGTAGTGGAATTGTGTGTTGTGATGTGGGTCTTCGTTTGGACTGATATTGATGTTACTGCCTACGACATGATTCAGGGTGTGCGTTTTGGACTGGGCTCGCCTTGCAGATTTAGTGAGCTTATGCTTAATGTGGCTGATCACAAGCATGTGTGGGCCGATCATGTGTCTTGTTGGATGGGCATTAGCTGGTGACTTTCGTATTTCGACTTTGGATTTGGTAAAATGCGCATAGCGTTTTACTGGCCTGTATTATCATCAACTCCATGGTGGATGGAAAGATTGCCATCTTTTCCATACTACATATAATGATTGACATATTATTCATACGACAAGGTGGGTGGCTATCAACTTCAGGCTACATGGAAAACTCTCATCTCTCACATACTACTTGGAATAATTATCAATTTCTCCAGACTATCAAAGGTTAGTCATCATCTTCATGCTACATTGATTTAATATTGCCAACTCCATACTACATAGGGAATCTTTGATATGCCTAGTAGAATAAAGAACCTCATTGGATCTCTTTTAGGTCCAATTGACCAACCTTTAGGTAGTATGGAAATTCTATATGACTTTCATCAAAGTTGATTCTATTATAGTATCATTGAGCTTGGTCAGGTCTTGTATAATTAGTAATTACCTTGATAGGCATCCATCTATTCCATACTATATATGAACACAATCATCTCCACTCTACGTGTGGAGATTATCATCCACAATGTTTATGGAAATCCTTACATGTAGTCTAGAAAGCATTGGAAAAGACCCATGAACCTTCTTCAAGTTCATTCTACCATTGTCTCATGGACCTTCATCAAGTCTATGATAATGATGACCTCATTGGACTTCTATCAAGTCCATTCGATAAGTCCAGTCGACAGTAGTCTCATAGAAGAGTGATGAGTAATGACATTTATCAAGTTCATTCCATTGTAGCATCTAAACCTTCTTCAGGTCTAGTATAGTAAGTGATGACCTTGATAGATATTCATCAAGTTCATGCGACATGTCCATTCGACAGTAGTCTCGTGACCTTCATCAGGTCTTGTAGTATGAAGATTCACATAGACCTTTATTAGGTTAATTCGACCGTAGCTTCATGGACATTTGTCAGGTCTATTCGATAAGTCCATTCGACGAGTCCAGTCGACAGTAGTCTCATAGAAGAGTGATGAGTAATGACTTTCATCAAGTTCATTCAACTGTAGTATCATGGACCTTCTTCAAGTCTAGGATAGTGAGTAATGACCTCCTTGGACTTCCATCAAGTCCATTCGACCGTAGTCTCGTAGAGTAGAGGTGACATTGATGGCTTTAATCAAGTTTATCTCCATGTTCTATTGGACCTTCATCATGCCCATTCGACAAACTTCATTCGACAGTAGTATTGTAGAAGTGTGAAGAGTGATAACCTTGACAAATATTCTCCAAGTTAATTCTACCATAGTCTCATGGACCTTCATCAGGTCTAGGAGAGTGAGTGATGAATTCTTTGGACTTTCATAAAGTACATTTGACCGTAGTCTCATAAATCATCATCAAGAGAATAAGTAATTTCATTCTTTGGACTTTCATCAAGTCCATGCGACATGTCCATTTGACAGTAGTCTCGTGTTCTTCATCAGGTCTTGTAGTATGAAGATTCACATAGATATTCATTAGGTTCATTCGACTGTGCCTTATGGACTTTCTCAGGTCCATTTGATAGTTCATTCGACAGTAGTATCATGGACCTTCATCAGAACTAGTAGTATGAGAAGGCTAGACTCTCATAGAGCTTCTTCAAGTCTAGTAATGTAGAGATCCTCACTGACTCATATTAGATCATGTAGAATGAAGAATGAAGACCCCCATGGATCTTCATCATATATGGAATGTGTAGACTCCCATGTACCTACATTAGGTATGGTGGAGTGTGTAGACTTTCTTGGATCTTCATCGGGTAATGTAAGCTCTGATGTACTTTTTGAAGTGTTGTAGAATGAAATCTTCTTAGACTTTCATCAGATCTAGTATCTGTAGACTCCCTTGTACCTTTATCAATATGTATGGTCGTCTTGATACATAAGACAATGAAACATCCTACATATGGAACATGCCCCTTTAACTCAGGAAGAGTCAAATAGAAGACAAGGCATTCATCTGGTCCAGACGACATTGTTGATTCCCCTGGTCCTTTGACCCGTTGTATGGGGATTATCCTGATCATCATCTGAATCAGTCGACTGGGGACATCCCCCATGGACTCATGTAGAGTCAATTGATTATCCTGATCTTCATCCGGATCAGTCGACTGGGGACATCCCCCATGGACTCATGTAGAGTCAATTGATTATCCTGATCTTCATCCGGATCAGTCGATTGGGGACATCCCCCATGGACTCATGTAGAGTCAATTGATTATCCTGATCTTCATCCGGATCAGTCGACTGGGGACATCCCCCATGGACTCATGTAGAGTCAATTGATTATCCTGATCTTCATCCGGATCAGTCGACTGGGGACATCCCCCATGGACTCATGTAGAGTCAATTGATTATCCTGATCTTCATCCGGATCAGTCGACTGGGGACATTCCCCATGGCTCATGTAGAGTCAATTTATTATCCTGATCTTCATCCGGATCAGTCGACTGGGGACATTCCCCATGGACTCATGTAGAGTCAATTGATTATCCTGATCTTCATCCGGATCAGTCGACTGGGGACATTCCCCATGGCTCATGTAGAGTCAATTGATTATCCGGATCTTCATCCGGATCAGTCGACTGGGGACATCCCCCATGGCTCATGTAGAGTCAATTGATTATCCGGATCTTCATCCGGATCAGTCGACTGGGGACATCCCCCATGGACTCATGTAGAGTCAATTGATTATCCTGATCTTCATCCGAATCAGTCGACTGGGGACATCCCCCATGGCTCATGTAGAGTCAATTGATTATCATGATCTTCATCCGGATCAGTCGACTGGGGACATCCCCCATGGACTCATGTAGAGTCAATTGATTATCCTGATCTTCATCCGGATCAGTCGACTGGGGACATTCCCCATGGCTCATGTAGAGTCAATTTATTATCCTGATCTTCATCCGGTTCAGTCGACTGGGGACATCCCCCATGGACTCATGTAGAGTCAATCGATTATCCTGATCATCATCCGGATCAGTCGACTGGGGACATCCCCCATTGGCTTAGGTAGAGTCAAGTTAAAGACCTGACCTTCATCTGGTCAGACAACATTGTAGACTCTTCTGGTCCATGACCAGTAGTATGGAAATTTTCCTGAACTTTCATCTGGTTCAGTCGACCGGGGACATCCCCCATGGCTAAATTTCAAGCCAAGTTGAAGACTTGGACTACTCTTAGTCCAAAAGACATTGAATTCTCTATGTTGTATGTAACATGAACTATGCATTCTTAACAGATACTCTTACACCTTGTTTCGTTCGACACGTATAAAATACTCTCTAAATCAAGAACTTCTTGACTTAGAGAGTAGGGGACAAACTGTATGGGCCAAATTTGGTCCAAGGGTAAAATCGTCCTTTCACTTTGAACCCAACACCAGGTGAGGCTCAAAAGGATAACCCAGCCCATCAAACTCTAAAGCCTTTACAAAAACAAAAGGACAAACCCTTTAACCGTTTCTCTCTTTTCCCCCAACAAATAATAAATCTCTCCACATGTAATATATTATCCCCGCCGAAAGTAGAGACAATAAGCATGTTATGGGGACCCATTTCCCATGTGCAGACCTGAGAATTATTCTTTCTCCACCTATAAAATGAAGCATAATTCATGGAGTAGGGGGAGAGAACTCTCTTCACTTCTCTCTTACTAGCTTATGCTCTGACACAAGCTCTCTGAACCCCTCATTCCCATAGATACATATCACCGCCCTCACGGCCACCCAAAGAGGTCACGGTAACTTCAAACCTTGCTTTCACATCTTATATATTAATGCTCATTTCATATTACTGACTTGAGCGTCGGAGTGCTCCCGGCACCCACCACACCGGTGGGTAGTCTGCTCCCGCTCACTCTACATTTGTCTTGCAGGATCGCTAATGCCCCCAACCTACAAATTCTGATTGTGGACCTCGGCCGAATTCCAGCATGCACAATAGTAGACAGGCTTCTGGATCTTGTCGGTCTCTTGTATCAGTACTGAACTTACTGCTCGGTCCGAAACGGCCAGATATAGGTACAATGTTTCACCCGGGAGTGGTTTAGCCAGGAGTGGGGGCTGCACCAGATACTGTTTCAACTGCTGGAAGGCTTCTTCGCACTCTGCCGTCTAGTCGACATCCTTTTTTGCTTTTTGAATTACTTTGAAGAAATGGTGGCATTTGTCGGTTGCTCGTGATATGAACCGGTTGAGCGCAGCCACTCTCCCAGTCAGACTCTGTACTTCCTTTACTGTTTTGGGAGACTTTAGGGCTAGTATTGCCTGGATCTTCTGTGGGTTTGCTTCGATTCCTCGGGCACTTACCATGTAGCCTAAAAACTTCCCTGAAGCTACCCCGAAGGTACACTTTTCCGGATTGAGTTTCAGGTTATGCCTTCTTAGGAGCTCAAAAGTCCCTTTTAGGTCGTCCATGTGGTTGCTTGGTTCCTTTGACATTGTTATCATGTCATCGACATAAACTAGCATTGTAATGCCGATGAGTGGTTTGAAAACTTTGTTTACCAACCTTTGGAAGGTCGCCCCAGCGTTTTTTAGCCTGAAGGGCATCACTTTATAACAGTAAAGCCCCTGATCTGTGATGAAGGTTGTCTTCTCTTCGTCTGCCGGGCACATCTTGACCTGGTTGTATCCGGAGAAAGCATCCATGAAGCTCAGTAGTCCTTGACAAGCCGTGGTGTCTACTAGCTGGTCTATGTTTGGCAAATGAAAGCTGTCATTTGGGAACGCCTTGTTTAAGTCGGTGAAATCGACACACATTCGCCACTTGCCATTGTTCTTCCTGACCAATACCACGTTTGATACCCAATCCGGGTACCTTGCTTCTCTGATGAGACCTGCCTTTAGTAACTTCTCGACCTCGGCTGCTATTGCTTTGCTCCTCTCTTGATTGAAGTTCTTTCTTTTTTGCCTGACCGGCTTACGAGATGGATCTACTGCCAGGCGGTGATTGATGAATCTTGGGTCGATCCCAGGCATGTCATTATATCCCCAGGCAAAGACGTCTGGGTATCCTTTCAGGCATTCTAGAAGATCTTGTCGTATAGACTTGCTCAGGCCTCCCCCTATCTTTATACTTTTCTCTGGTCGTAAAGTTCTATCTCCTCCGTCTCCTCAGCTGCAGCGAGTCAGGCATTTTTGTTTGGCCAGGCCCCTGGGCTTCTGTCTTCTTCTTCTTCTCCCTGGTTCCTTTGTCGTTTTCGGTTGTCTTCTGTGATGCAAAGAGTTTCTCGTGAGAGAGTTGCGAAGCAGCTGCGAGCTATTTTCTAGCTTCCGCACACAATTCTGATCCCCTCCCGAGTCGGGAATTTCAGTTTCAGGTGGTAGCAGGACATTGCGGCTTTTGTTTTCATCATGAAGGGTCGCCCGACGATGGCCTGGTAACTGCTCATGCAGTCTACTACAGTGAAGTCTGTCATGATCGTCCGGGTCCGAGGATGTGTCCCGACAGTTATTACCAACTGTATTCTTCCTAGTGGGATGACGGTTGATCCTCCGAAACCGTATAAGGGAGTGCTATCATTGGTCAGGGTTGCATATTCTACCCCTAGGTCGTCCAGTGCTTCTCTGGAAATTATATCAACCGCGCTCCCAGGGTCCACTAGGATTCTGTCTACCTCCGACCCGCTGATGACTGTCTTGATTATCAATGCATCGTCATGAGGAAAACTTACTCCTCGGGTATCCTCATCAGTGAATATTATTGGTATCGAACGACCTCCATGTAGCCCTGTGACCTGCTCTGTTTCTAAGACATCTGGTCCTCGGGTTCTGCTGTAATCTTTCCTTGACCGGTTAGAGTTTCCGGCCAGTGTTCTTCCTCCTGCGATGATATTGATTTGGCGACCACGTGCTCTTTGTCTGGCCGTCATGACCTCGTGGTCAATGTATTTGTTTAGATACCCGTTTCGTGCTAGATCTTCCATTTGTTCTCGAGATCTTTACATCTGTCTGTTGCATGTCCTTTGGAGTTGTGGTGTACACAATAAGCCTTTTGGTTCCTTCTGTCCGGGGGGAATCTCCTTTGGTCGGGTTCCACTAAGAGGCTTTTCCCCTGGATCTCCATGACAATTTGTCCCAGTGGTTTCTTTAGGGGAATGTATGCATCTTCCCCGACCACGTGGTTTACTTGGGTCGGCGCCCTTCTCTCTTGATTGTCTCGGTGCAGTGGTTTAAATTCTTTATGCTTCGGGGGTGGTCTTCTGGATTCTTTTTCTGTTCGGCGGGGGGCGCCCTCCCTTGTGGTTCTTTCTCTGATGGTGTTCCCTTTTCGGGATACTCTTTCCTCGTTCTCTAATAAAACGAATTTTCGGGCCACCTCCAGGGCGGTTGCGTAGTCCGAGGTGTCTTGGATCCTCAGATGGGTCCATATCCTTCCGACCTTCAAGGCTCCCTTCAAGCTTTCCAGAGCCTCGGGGGATTCATACCCTCCGACTTCGAGTACCATATTATGGTATCTTTCAATAAATATCTTCAAAGATTCATCATCTCCTTGCTTCATAAGCCTTAGTTCTCCAATCGTTTTTCTGGGGACAAAAGCCCCATTGAAGTGTCGTATGAATGACTTCCTCAGTTGTGCGAAGCTGCTGATGCTTCTTGGGGCTAGGCTTCTATACCATAGAATGGCCGGTCCGGCCAGAGTTAGGGGGAACACTTTGCAGATGGCGTCTCCTGTTACCCCTTGTACCTCCATTAGTAGGACGAAACCTTCAATGTGGGTTTTGGGATCGGTATGGCCCTTGTATGGTGTCATGGTCGGCATGTTGAATCTTTTTGGAAATTTCTCTGATTTTATTTCTTCTGTGAGGGGGGACTCATCTTTGTCGTCCTGGACATCCCCTCTGTTTGCATTGGGGTATACTCCTCATTTGACCAGCTCCTCCCGTAACCAAGATTTCATGCCGCTGTCTTTGGTTCCATGCCGCCTCCTGTGGTTTCTCTTTTTTCTGCTATCTCGGGAGCGGCGCTTCTCAGGATCGGTGTCCTCTCGCACTTTTTCGGTATACTATTTTCCTCTTCTCCGGGTGCTGTGTGGGCTATCGTAGGAGGAGTCTGGTGATGATTTGTCATCTTCCTCTTCCCATGTGTCTTCGGTTTGGGAATCTCTCTGCACTACCACGGATCTCACCCCGTAGGGTTCCCTCCTCCGGGGTCTGTCGTCTTCACTTACATCGATAATTCTCTTTCCTTCCGCTATTTCATTCTTCGTCGGCTAGTCCCGGCCTCGAATTGTCCATTGTGTGCTCCTTCTATCCTTTCCAACCGGTCTACTATGGTTTTTAGCAGAGTTTGGTTTTCCTCCTTTTCTTTCCTAAGGTTTTCCTCTATCTTTTCCATCCAATCTGCAGCCGAGCTCCCTGATGATTGTTGGTTTCCGCCTTCCGCCATTTGTCTTACTACGCTAGTCGCTTTTTGTAGGATTCCCCACAGACGGCGCCAACTGTTGACGGTGGATTTTGGTCTCAGGGTAATACGGGAATATCACATCCGAGGGAATCCTCCTTCAACGGTGAATTTGTTTGGTTATGGGGGACCAAAAGCAAATTTAGCGAGAGACAGATAAACACACCAATCAACAAAGAGATTTAACGTGGTTCGGTGGATTTTTGATCCGACCTACGTCCACGGACAAGAACAGGATGGCACTTTTTATTACTCAAATACGCTTCTCAGGTCTATTCTTTGTTTTTACAAATCAGAGCTTGATGATTATGATCACTCGTTTTTTTTGATGATGCCATTTACACATACTATGCCCTCCTATTTATAATAACACAGAAATCAGACTCCTATTTGCATAGAAATCCTAGTTGATCTTTAGTCCTCTTCCTTGTAAGGATTCCTAGTCTGATTCTCCTCCTTTTTCTTTTCTTATTCCTTTTCGGATTCTGACTTCATTTCCTTGTGAGAGTAGGATAATCTGTTTATCTTATCCGAAGAATAGGGTGTCGTCATCTTGAACACGACTCGCCGTCCGGTCGGTCTTCATGAGGTCGATCGTGACAATATTTTATGCTGAGAGTGTTTCTGCCGACTTTATAGTGCTCGGTCATCCGAACCAAAGTGGTCGGTCTTCACATGTTGTGGTCGGGTCGGCTATATGATCTCAACCAGTCAGGGAATTACCCTTCTGTCCTCGTCGTGCTGTCTTAAATATTATAGTGCCTGAAAACGCCATCAACATATAGTGTTAAAGTTAATTAAGTTTTCACGTGTGAGATTTTTCTACTATAAAAATATTGAATTGTCCTATTACAAAAATATATCGAACTGCATGTTTGATATTCTAACATGAAAGTGTTCAGATGGATTTTAAAATATTAAGCAACAAAATACTTAATTTTTCCCCAATTATTTTTTTAATGAGGTTTCCTACATAAAATAGAATTATATTGATTAATAGATTCATCGATTCCAGTTTAATTTTGATTTGATTGAATTATATTGTCATGCGACTTTATTAAATAGATCATCTCGGGTTGGCTTAGTGATAAATGTGAATGAAGGAATGTGTGATTAAACACGTGATCTTAAGTTTGATTTTTTCAAAAATCATATCAATAACTTAAAATGGAGAGTTGTGGGCTATGAACCGCGGCACCAACTCCCTACAAATTTATTGCTCCGTTATATAGATAACACACTCGGTAGGCGTCCAAATATTTTGTCTCATCAATTATGCTTCACTTCGTGCTCCACCAATCAATTTTGGACAACTAATATCTCTCATTAAATGAGAGAACAATTTGATTGGTGGAGTGTTAAAGTCAGAGTTCTCTCGTTTAATTAGAGATATTAGTTGTCCAAATTTAATTGGTGGAGCACAACTGATGGGACAAAAGATTTGGACACACTCGGTAGGCCTACTAGGTTGGGTTTCTCAACATACCCAAAAAAAGAATATAACATGGCATATTAAAATGTTGAATGGTTATAGTGTATGTCATAAAATCAGTTATGAATATTATAATTTAAGATATAATGTTTGTAATACAGTCTATTATTTATTAATAAAAGATATTTGTTATCTACATATTGTTACATCTATATTTTATGTGTATGTCCCGAGACATTATGTCAAATGAATATCGTTAATCCAAAAGACGTTTGCGATTATGAGAGTCAATGATATTTATGTATGTCTTAAATTAAGTTATTGGTAAAATATGATTATTATACAATACAATAATATATCACTTGACCAATATTATTGTGTGCCGCCTAAATTGACATATGATGTTAATAGAATGAATGATGAGTCTCAAATCATCATTACACAAATAATAGATGTTTAATTAGTAAAATGAAATATCGAACACGACCACAGAAACGTAAGATCATATAGTAATATTATTTAAAGTCATCGATCTTCGTAATAATACATTAGTGTCGTCATATCCTCTGACTTGATATCATATGATGACTTATGTGATAGTACTATTTGTTCACTAGTATATCCTCATTCGATTATCCGCGTCTTTTGAATAAATGCTATATGACTTTTAGCGATTGACATACGAAATCACGTATACTTCAAGATGAGATATGATAGTTTTGATAATAAAATATAGAGATGTTTCAAGGAAACTCAAAGTTGTGGATATAAGTTTTTGGTCAAAGCAGTCGATATCTTAGAGATATGAAATCCACAAGATATAGTAAGGATACGTCGAGTAAAAGGATTCAACATTAATATGATCCCAGATTCGATAAGAAACATAAATATCGGGAGGAATGAGATGACATACTCGATGTGTATTCTAACAAGTTCGTATGTTTTTCTATTTCATTTATCGAATAGGGGTCATGGCTTACTGTTAGGTGATTACTCATGATATTTGGAATATTATGGAGATGAAATATTAAAGAGTTAATTTATTTCACTGTTATTCGATAATTAACATATGACGGTCGTACAATATAGTTATCGTTTATATTACAAATTCGATGATGTTTATTAAAAGTTAATAAATGATTATTTTGGCAAAATTAGATTTTCTGATTGGATTATGATATTCGGGATATTTCAGAAATATTAATTTGATTAAAAAATCGAAATATAAAATTACATTTAATTGTTTAAATAAATATTTGATATTTGATATTAAATAAATTAAATTAAATTAAATGTAATTTTAATTAATTATTAATTAAAATAAGCAAAATAAATGAATTAATTAATTATTGGGCCAAAATAATATTTAATCTATTGGGCTTTAATTTAGTAGGCTAGCACCCAAATTAATTAGAATTCTAATTAAGATTAAAATAAAAAAATATTTATTTAATTAGAATTTATAATTTGATTAAATATCCTAATTTATTTTGGAAACAATATTTAAGAAATCAAATTTGATTTGGAGAGATCTTGGATTGTCCTTATTGTATTGGGTTTGCAGTAATATAATATATACACACTAATTGAGCTGCTCACGTTGATTATATATATATATATATATATATATTCATAAAATTACGCGCAAACTGTGCGCGCGCGTTTAATTTGTGATTTGATTTCTCTCTTTGAATAATTCCGATTTTATTCCTAAAGACTTCAACATCATAGAAAATAAAAAGAAGTTTTCTTTTGTTCTCAAAAGTATGACCAATTTATTCGTAGAAGAGTGTTAGTGTGTCATCTAAAGGTGCAATATTTGGTACACTACTGTAAGAAAAAAAATCAAGAATGACATTCAAAAGGTTCAAGAAAAATAATAAACGCATTAAGATATATTTTATTATTAGTAAATATTATTTATATTGATAAATAAAAAGTATTGCATACATGTTAAAATTAATATAAATTAATTTAATAGTATATTTATTTACATAAACAAATAGTGGTTTTAGAATAAAATTTTAAATTTAAATCACATAATATTTACGCGCTAACCCCAAAACCTTATTTTTTTTATTAAATAGAATAATATAAAAAGGAAATCGCCTTGGTTGGTAGGGTAAGTGAAATGCATGCCAAAAACTCGGGAAAAGCCCGTCCCAGCCCAACTTGGGCCCGGACTTTATCCGACCCGGTTTTTTATTAATAAAAAAATTATATATATTTTTTAATTTAGTATACAAATATATATATATATAAAATTTATTATACAAATATATATATTATTTTTTTAAGCCCGGGCCCCGGCTTAATGTGTTGAGTCCGGCTCGGGCCCAAGCCTGAGCCGAACCTCTACTTCTAGGGCCCAGTTCGGGATTTTTTGTCCCCGATCGGATCAGACCGGGCCCGGATTTTTTTACCATCCTTACTAGTATGATTCGATTATTGAACATAAGAGAGAAAATCATTCAAACCTAAGACCTTTACCGGCCATTGTTTTAATGGCCAAATAAAAGAATTAATCCTTCCAAGTTCCAATCAATCAAAGAATCCAGTTGTAAAAAAGCCAGTCCAATACTTGCTGTTAACCAATAATAATTTGATAAGTCCCTTTATTTTGCTGAATTTTTCTCATGAAAACGATATGTTGTAATATAAACCGTTAAATTATTTTCAACAAAAAGATATAAATAAAATAAAGGGAGTCCATGCTCGACAATAAATATATAATGTGTTTAATGTATAATTTGATTAACTTATAAATTAATTTATATAATCAATATAATATTTATAAAGTAATTTATACTCTCTCATGCAATAATGTTCTTTTTTTTTTTTTTTTTTTTAAAACCAAAAGGAGCTATGATAAGAACCAGCAAATAATTTTGGATCAATTTGATTTGCAACTTGGGCCATTTGTGGAACATATATAGGATATTTTTGACTGTCCATCGTTCGTAAAACTTTGTTTATTATTATTTGTTTTTTTTTTTTTTTTGGGAAATTATCAATCATAATATTCAAATATTTGGTATATTATTAAAAATATATAAATCTTGAAAAAAAATTAATCGATACATTCAAATCTTGAAAAGTGTAGTAAACATCCACTTAGCATATAATAGATGCATACTCAATACTTTTTAATAGTATATCTATTTTTGATACACTTTTTAATATTTGAGTGGGTCAATAACAAAATTTGAGGATTTATGTATTTTTTTTTTAAACGTGCTAAATATTGGATAGACGATTGATTATTTCCCATATTTTTATTTTTTTAAGTTAAAATGATATGACTAGATATATAATTATACATATGCCATTTGCCTTAATCTCTTTAATTAAGCATTTTTTTTTTCAAAAAAGTAACGAAATACTTTTCTAGTTTCACTTGATATATTTGTTTGTTTAAAATGACATTTCAATAGATTATGCCCTGAATGTAACGACATTCAAATGATACATCTTGCTTATAAGAAATTGAGTTTTATAATTTGTCTTACGTAGATGTAAGGATAACCAAACCAGGCAAACAAAATTTCTCATTAAATTATTTAAATGAGATCAATTACATGGATCAATTGACGTTATTGTGATATATTGTGAATCGTTACCTCATTAAACTCATAGACATATATGTCTCTATTTATAATTTCTTTTCATATCAATTTAAGTCTCTAGTTATTTATCAATTAACATATGACAATGTAATTTATTCTCATTTTTTCATCATGACACTTAGATGCTTATATTATAATATCAAAACCATCTTTATCATATTTATATCATCTTCTCATCAATCGTTATTATTCCCACTTGCTTTCTGATACGTTAAAATATGAGAATTCTCATAATATCATATGTAATTAAAAGCTACTAAATATATTATACCCCCGTGTTCATTAGCAATAGTATATGGCTTGGATTTAATTAAGCACCCATCATCCACTTAAATTTTGTTTAGGAGGAGCACATATCATGAAAAATTCTTAATCAATAATGCAATCAAATTTATTAATATTGTTTTTCTATAGCAATTATAAGGAGACAAAAATGAACAAAATGTTACGATTCTCTAATTGCTGAAAATTGTTCATGAGGAAAAATCGAATTCTATTACTACAATAACAGAATTTACAAGTGTTTAAACTTTACAAAAACCTCATTCTCTCCACACTCTCAAAGCTTTCTTTAATAAGCTTACAATCAAACTATGTATTTATAACTAAAAATTAGTCTCACAAGTCAATAAATACAATTAATATGGTGGCTAGACATTTAATATGTCGATTAAGTATTTTTGACAAATACATGAGTGTGATAAATACATGCTGGACTCTCACAAAATCACTTAAAAACGATGTTGTTTTGATTTTTTATTTGTATTTATCATCTAAACGATTTTATTTTTATAATAACTTTCTTCTTGTTTTATACTGATTTAGTTTCATTATTATTTTTCAAATTTCTAATGTGTAGCCTTTTACAAAACGTTGCCGAAAAGCAAATTATTAATGGCTTAGCTTAGCTAAACTTTTGCTTTTATGATGATTTGAATTATGCAGTTAATAAATACTCGTGGCTATAAATCTATCCATAGTTATTGTTTAAAAAATAAAATAAAAATTAAATATATAGTTCTTAGTTTTGGACCAAACTACAGTATTGAACTTAAAGCTATACATTAAAAATTATAATAAAATGT
Organism: Zanthoxylum bungeanum; assembly: GCA_019454045.1. NCBI lineage: Eukaryota > Viridiplantae > Streptophyta > Magnoliopsida > Sapindales > Rutaceae > Zanthoxylum > Zanthoxylum bungeanum. The sequence goes on along the minus strand of SKCR01032612.1, from coordinate 14,878 downwards.
TAGTTCTGGTGGAGGTTTTGTTTCTTAAAAATCAAAAATAAAAAATGAAAGCAAGTTCTAGGCCACTTCTTATCTTTGTTTTTAGGCAGGTTGAAGTCAAATTCTAACTCACACGTACATTAAAAGTGTATCTTCTGCGAATAGGTGGTGTAGATATTTTGGACTAAATATCCGTTTAATTTTTATTTATTTGAAAAATGTCATAAGACATCTATATAATTAGTTCGGCTATAGCTAAAAGTAATGTTTTTTTGTAATTAGGTTTTGTAGTAAAAATAAAACTTCTTATATATTATATCGGTAATCATTCGAATGATATTATTATAAAGATAATCACATTTTTTGTTACAAGAACAATCACATTTTTTAACAATGATCACAATTTTTTTTATAAAGACAATAACATTTTATGTAAGGAAGTCACATTTTTATAAATGCAGTCACATTATTTTTGTAAAGACAATAATATTTTTATAAGGATATTATATTTTTACAAAGACAGTCACCATTTTTTTTGTAAAGACATCACTTTTTTTGGTAAGGATAATCATATTTTTTTTCATAAAGACATCACTTTTTTTGTAAGGATAATCACATTATTAATAAGGACAGTCATATTTTTGTAAGAACGGTCACATTTTTCATGTTTGTATTATATACGATAATAAATTTGGAATTATTTTTGACCTTGTGGGATTCTTAATTTGAGAGAGGTTCCTTAATGAAACTCGTAGGTATGAATGTTAACTATATATAATATTTTACAGACTATGACTTTGAGTCTCGATGAAGGAGATATGAACATTTGAAAATGACTTACCAGTAATTTATAAATGTAAACGTCATTTTTTTAATCATTTTTTTGGTCGTAAAAATCAACAATGATATTTATTTTAAAATTTGTGATTTGTAAATTAATAATATGTCATTTGTTTGAAACACTTTATATTTTGAGATATATTTAGTTTTTAAATTTAAATTTAAATAAAAAAATACACTTTTTTGCTCCAAAGTATACGACCTTTTATTTTCTTTTTCTTTTTCTTTTTCTTTTTAAATGGCAAATATGTAATTGTATTATTTGTGTTGATCATGATTTCCGGACCCGAGAAGATTCGAAATATGGAGAAGGGTATTAAGGTGATTTCACTTACCAAGACGGTGCCCCAAAGTCTTTGCCGGGATGAGGGTCCAGGCCTAGAGGCGCCCGACCCAAGATGAGGGCCCAAGGTCTTTGCAAGGATGATGGTCCAGGTCCAAAGGCGTCCGATCCGATCAGTGGATCAAATTCAGCTACATTTGAAGACCGTCTCGAGGATGCCGATTTTGGCTTTGAAGCACTATGAAGAAGATTCGATATGAACCAACAGAGGCACAATCACATACACCCAGAGAAGGTGATCACTAGGAGATACAAGTCAGGTGCCCCGATCGAGCCCATAAGCTTTCAGACACTTATCAAGAATGTTCAGGAACTACAAAGGGAAAATGAAAGAAGTGAAGGCATCTCTGACGACCCGACCTGTTATCAGATGCAAGGAAGGACGTCACTTGTTTCGGTGTACCGACCCGAGGATATGAGTCGGGGTTGCAACATTATGCTCTTAGATGAACGACGTAAGCCCTAAAAGAAAGTTTGAGCCTCCCAAGGCTGATGAAATAGGAGTAGGCCAACGGCTGACGGGACAGAAGAGGGCTTCAGGCTTATTCACAAACACATGCAACCGTGTATGAGTGGTTGGAATACAGGCTGGCACATGGACAAAACATGTAACAATTACCAAAAAAGTGAGTTAATGAGATTCAGATGGCAGATAGTAGTTGTCTCGGGCAACATAGCTACTACTTGTAGGTTGATTGGGGAAGAGAGTCTACGTAATGATAACTTGGTAACGTGGCTGATGTCACGAGTTGGCGAAATAATGGGTTTAGACACACTATATTCTGATAACTTGTAGATGAGGGCAAAAAGCTTAAGGGAGAGAGAGATAGAGCATGTCGATCTGACTCAAGCCTATAATAAAAGATTTCATTTCTTTTTGCATCTGTGGACGTAGGTCAGATCCATTCCATTCCACCTAACCACGTTAAATCCTCTGTTTTTATCAATATGGTACACACCTTCAAGGCTAGACTAGTGGCCAAGGGTTATACCTAGAAATGAGGAGTTGACTATGAGAAAATTTTCTCGCCAGTAGGCATGCTAAAATCCATCCGCACTTTTTTTGTCCATTGTCGCATATTATGATTATGAGATTTGACAAATGGACGTCAAGACTGCATTCTTGAATGACAATCTTGATGAGTGTATCTATATGATACCAAGTTTGCTTTTATTCCCAATAAACCAAACAAATTCATTGTTTGGGGAGGTTTTGTTCGAGGAATCGATTTTCTTAAATCACTCTGAAATGAAAAACAGCCGTCGATAATTTGTGTATGTCTATTTATATATTTTTATATGGGGATGTAGATGAATCATTTATCCATAGATTAAAATCTCAATGCATTTTCAAACTTTTGTTAAATAAAAGAAAGAAAAAAGAACAAAAAATGACTGGAATTATGTGAGAATTGCAGAGAAACAAGAGAAAGAAGATTATTCCCAAGAGTGTGAGGGAAAATGGATGATTTATTTATCACATGATGGGTTCGAGTTCATGGAGTGTGAGGGCAAAGTGATGATTTAGTTATCGCATGATGAGTTCGAGTTCATGGAGTGTATTTTTTATAAGAATATGAGATAGTCAAAAATTTTATCTACTCCATTTAGATCCGGTCCGGTTCCAACCGGTTCGATTCCGGTTCGGGAATCGAAACCGTAATGTACCGGTTCGGTTGGAACCGTACGGTTCCAACGGGAACCCTCCCCAACGACTACTAGCCGCTGGGGACACCCCAACGACTACTATCCGTTGGGGAAACCCTTAAATAAAAAAAAAGGCCTAACGACCATTTAAAAAAAATTGTAATATATAATTTCTAATATACCCCTAATAACAGTAATAAAACGGTTATATTTAGGGGCTTTTTCGGTATAAAAAAAAATTCTAAAATTCTATAAATAAGGGTAATTTTTCATTATTTCAACACACCAATTTCTCAACTCTCTCAATTCCTACAATTCTCTTATTCTCAATTATTTATTATCATTCTCAATTTTATTATTTTTCTTACTTATTTCTTAAACAAAAAATGACAAGCTCATCTGAGAACATAATGTCAAATATGCCAACCCAAGAGAGCGGTTCTAATGTCGGTTCACAATCACGGAGAAGAGAAGTTAAGTCTCGTTCCTCGGATGTTTTCAAAATTAATTTTCATTTAAACCAAAACGATGATAATTACAAAATTGTAAATTTCCAAAGGGGAAATATCTTAAAATTGTAATGGAATTATGTGAGTTTTGATTCCTCTCACCCTGGAGGATACGTAGACAACTTAAATTTTTTAAAATTTAAGTTCAAGCTCTTTAATTTAATAATTTTATTTATTTATTAAATTAATCTAATTTATTTTAAATTATTTTCGAATTTTTTATATAATTAAAAAAAAAAGGTTCGAACCGGAACCGACCGGTTCGGTTCACGGTTCCGGTTCCACTTAAATGTGGAACCGGAACTGAATTAACCGGTTCGGTTTATGGAACCGGGAACCGACCGATTCGGTTTCGAACCGGAACCGAACCGCCGGCCAAGTCTAACTCCATTTATACACGGATCGGATGACTTGACGACATAGTTTTCAACTCTAAAAAAAAAGGGAGAGAAGAATGGCGCTGTAGATGACATCTTTTCAGCTAATTTTACCGATTTACCTTTGCAAATATCTGACTAAGATGTAATGGTCAAAGTCAGTCAATGGACCTATGTGTGAAGAAATTGAACAAGAAGGACTGTAGTGCTAAAATGTGAAAACCAATGAGTTTATTTGATTTGGAAGAAAACAACAAGGATTGCAGTGTAATAAATCCGAAGAAAAGCATAACTCGCTCTCAGTTCTGAGTTCTGACGACACAAAACCTCCTGAAAAGACAAACCAAAAACAATTCTCATTTTTTTTAAAAAAAAATTTGCAGAGTTAAGACATGGATGACGGAGACTCATGGCCTGATTTTACATTAGCTGAGGTATAAAAAAAATTTACTTTAGCATTTCCTTGTAATGGGTTCTTGATTTTATCATCTGGGTCTGTTAAAATTCCCTGGATTTAACTTAAAATTATCTGCTCAACTTAAGCTTTCACTTTACTATTCTTGTTCAAGTTGTTATTAGTGTCTGAATTGTTTTGTGAAGTTGTTTTCCAAATGGGGTTTATGAAATGTAAATGATAAATTTTTGTTTTTATTTTTAAGGTTCCATTTGCTGGTTTGGTGGTGTGGCTCAAAAGTCGTAGCTGCCCTGAAATGAAATAAAAGTTGATAGTATTTTGTAAATATGACTTTCTAAGCTACAGTTGCAAATATTTATCAAACACCTTAGTGATGTTCCACAACAAAGCCAAATGGTAATAAATTTTGATAATAATGTTTTAAAATGAGAATGTTTGATGACAAAATTAAAAGTTTATATTTGGGTCAAATAAAGTAGCAGATAAGTTTGTATTTTTTTATTTGTTATTAGGAGAACGATCTTTTTTTTTTAAGTACCAATAACTTAAGCCCTCAAGTCCTTCCTCGGGCTTCTCGCTGAGAACGCTGAGTGAAGGGGTGTGAGCATTAGTTGCTCGTGGTTAGTAGAGGCACTTGCCTCTTCGTCTAGTTGAACTGAAATAGTAGGGGTGGTTCAGAGAGGGCACAGAGGTTGTGCGGCGAGCAGAGTGATTCGTCTTTTGGAAGGGGATTAGGCTAAAAGGGGAGTCAACCAGGGTTCGATGGACACGGAGGAATTGGTTAGGCGCTGTAAAGCCATATCGATAAGGGAAGAAGAGAGTGCTAAAGTTCATTTCAATAAGATTATGAAAGAAAAAGGTAAAAAAGTTGTGGCAGGGTGTTTGGTTGGAAAAGTTCTTCAATCCAACGCCGTCAATGGGGAGGGATTGAGAATGGCAATGCAACAGTTGTGGAAAACTTTGAAGGAAGTTAAAATTGAAAGCTTGGGAGACAATATGTTTATGTTCAAGTTTGGAACTGAAGTAGACAAAAGACGAGTTAAAGCAGGTGGTCCTTGGCATTACGATCGGGCGCTAATGGTGTTAAGCGAACCGGTAGGAATATGAGAGATTATCGTTTTTGTTTCTTTCTGGATCCAAGTTCACAATGTCCCAATAATGTGTATGGATAAAAACACCATTGAAGAACTGTTGAGTCAAGTTGGGAAAGTGGAAAATGTATGGGTTGATGAAGCGGGAGAATGCTTTGGGAGATATGTCCGAGTTCGAGTATCCATAGATATTACTAAACCTTTAAAGAAATTCCTGAGTTTAACATCAGTGGATGGCGAAGATGTTGTCATGCCACTGTTATATGAAAGGCTACCAATTTTCTATTTTTGGTGTGGGTGTTTGGGGCATCAACTCAAAGAGTGCGGCCAATACTCAGGGCAATCACAGTCCGAGCTACCATATGGGAAGTGGTTGAAAGCGAGTCAATGAGGTAAATATCAGAAGTGGAAAGGGACTGTAAAGGGGCGGAAGGAGGAAGGTAGTGTTGATAACACTAGGCATCTAAGCATGGCTGATGTGGGAGACCAAGGGAGAAAGGATAGTGCGAGGACCCCACAGGGGAGTTGGAGTAACCCGACCCACAATCTGGAGCAGATCAGAGGAGAGACCGGGACAGTGGCTGACGTGGAAGTAGCAGTTGAGGATCGTTTATTACAGCACGTGTTAAAGAATGTGCAAGAGTAGACTCTAGGGGGATCAGATAGTAGGTCTGGAAATAAGGAGCATAATGAGAGTTTAGAGGTTGACAAGACTGGGGTTTTGGAGGGAGTTTTGGGAGGGGATGTTTTGAGTGATATGCCAATCCCTCCAAAAATAGGGGAAACCCAATGTGACAAAGCCCATTCAGTAGGTGTACAAGAAAGGATGATGCGGCCCACTGAGAGGAGGAAATGGAAAATGAAGGCCATAAAGGGTGATGGCCCAATAGAGATAGAAAACAACAATGGCTTGGGAAAAAGAAACAGAGAGGAAGTACCAAGCATTAGTCCGAAAGGGAAGAGACACAAAAGAGGCAAAAGTAATCAGGCAGTTGAACCACTGGCTGAGCAGAACAGTTCATCGGCGGAGGCTGGAGTCCAGCCCCGCCGAATCCAATGAATATCCTAAGCTGGAACGTTCGGGGATTGGGGAACCCCCGAACGTTCAGGGCATTGCAGAAGCTTCTCTAACTGTATAGACCAAAAACTTTATTTGTGTGTGAGACAAGATTGATGGTTGTGCAGATGAAATCAGTGAGTATCAAACTCAATTTTGATTGTTGTTTTAGTGTAGGTAGAAATGGAATGGGTGGGGGATTAACGCTTATGTGGGATTCGGCCATTGATGTTAAGATTAATTCGTATACTCTTCACCATATAGACGCTTCGGTGAAAGGGGAAAATGGGCTGATCTGGAGGTGTACTGGGGTGTATGGACACCCGGAGAGTAGTCAAAAAGTGCATACATGGCAGCTGCTACGAAGATTAGCAGGCCATCCCTCGGTGCCGTGGCTATGTTTTAGGGATTTTAACGAAATTGTGGATGTGAAGGAGAAGAGAGGGGGTAAGACTAGGGATTGGCAGATGATAATGAACTTTAGGGACACTTTGAAGGAATGTTTTTTGACTGACCTAGGTTGCAAAGGGTATCCCTTCACGTGGTCTAATCGCCGTTTTGGATCAAATCTGGTGGAGGAAAGGCTGGATCGATTTTTGTGTAATGAAGGGTGGGAAAGATATTTTCAGATTAGAAATGCAGTTAATGCTGATTCATGGTGTTCTGATCACTGCCCAATTGTGATGGTTGTTCAAAAAAAGAAAAGAAGCTCAGTTAAGAATAGAAGAAGTGAGAAGACTTTACTACGAAGATAAATGGAGTGCGTATGAGAAATGTAAGGAAATCATCAAGGAGGAATGGGCAACAGGCGACAACTGGGAGGGTGAGGATGTTGTGCATCGATTTAAAAGCTCTGCAAATAACACGATAGCTCGCCTAAAAATATGGGAATTGATTGAATTTGGAGGAAGAAAAAAGGAGCTAGAAAGGCTAATTGGAAAACTTAGATGTTGTAAAGAGGAAGATATGTGTACAGATGAAGGAAGAGAAGTAAGGAATGCGGAAGAAAAGATAGACCAATTTCTGAGAGAGGAAGAGATTTTTTGGAAACAACGCTCAAGAGCGGATTGGATAAAAGAAGAGGACAGAAACACCAACTATTTTCATAAGAGAGCGTCTGCGCGAAGGAGGAAAAATAGAATTTGGGGTATTGAGAACGATCAGGGAATCTAGATTGAAGATGAGGCAGAAGTGGAAGGTATCATGTGCGAGTACTTTCAGAAACTGTATACCAGTTTTAACCCAACTCGACAACAAATTGAGAGGGTTACTCAGGGAGTTAGCAGGCGAGTAACAACTGAAATGAATGATAAGCTTGGGGAGACTTTCAAGATGGAAGAAATTGTGGAAGCTCTGAATCAAATGTGCCCAACTAAGTCCCCGGGACCGGATGGACTGCAAGCAATCTTCTTTCAAAAGCATTGGGGCGTAGTAGGGAAGGGTGTGATTTCTACTTGCCTGCAAATTTTAAACAGTGGAGGGGACTTTGCCAACTTGAACCATACGCATATTGCTTTGACCCCAAAAGTGGCCAAGCCAAAAAAGATGACGGAGTTAAGGCCAATTAGTCTATGCAATGTTATTTATCGGATTATAGCGAAGGTTATAGCAAACAGACTTAAAACGTTGTTGCACCAGATCATATCACCAACTCAAAGTGCCTTCATTCCGGGAAGATTAATAACGGACAACATCATAGTCGGATATGAGTGTCTGCACAAGATTAGATATGCTAAAGGAAAGAAGAATGGGCTAGTAGCTCTAAAACTGGATGTGAGTAAAGCTTATGATAGAGTAGAATGGAATTTTTTGGAGAGTTATGACAAAGTTAAGGTTTGAGGAAGCTTGGATTCGGCTAATTATGAGATGTATTACTACTTCATCTTTCTCGGTTATCATTAATGGGACAGCCAGGGGGTTTATTCAACCGCAGAGAGGGCTCCGGCAGGGGTGTTCGTTGTCTCCATATCTGTTTATTTTGTGTACAGAGGCCTTTTCACAGCTATTGAAGAATGCAGAAGATCAGAAGCTATTTCAGCCATTGAAATTCAGTAGAGCTATCACGATCTCTCATCTATTTTTTGCAGACGACAGTTGATTTTCTCCAGAGCATCTGTTAGGGACTGCAAAGTTTTGAAAGCTCTTTTTGATCAGTATGCAGAGGCTTCGGGGCAGTTTTTTAATTTTGAGAAAAGCTCTATGTTTTTCAGTGGAAAGACGAATCCTGAAGTGGTGGAGACAATAAAGAATATATTCAGATTGAATGTGGTATCTAGTCATACAAAATACTTGGGATTACCGGCAATGGTGGGGAAGCACAAGTCTAGTTTCTTTAATGAGGTTAAACTGAGAGTTATTAGCAAGATATCAAATTGGCAGTCTAAATTTTTTTCAAGTGGCGGGAAAGAAGTGTTGATTAAAGCAGTGGCCCAGGCTACCCCAGCTTATGCGATGAGTGTATTCAGATTGCTACAGGAAGTTTGCGATGAAATTCAAAAGGTGATAGCGAGATTTTGGTGGGGTTCGTCTGAGGAAAAAAGAAGTATTCATTGGGCTAAATGGGGGAAGCTGTGTCATTCTAAAATTAGAGGAGGATTGGGCTTTAAAGAACTTACCAGTTTTAATCAAGCTTTAGTAGCAAAGCAAGGATGGAGGGTGATGACAACACCAGAATCCCTTACAACGAAAGTCTTAAAAGCACGGTATTACAAGGACTCCAACTTTCTTAATGCTAAGTTAGGATCTAATCCATCTTTTATCTGGAGGAGTTTATTTTGGGGAAGACAGGTGTTGGGGAAAGGCTTGAGGTGGAGGATCGGTAATGGTCAGAGGATCAGAGTGTTTAGCGATAATTGGATACCCAGACCTAACTCTTTTAAGCCAATTTTGAGGGTGGATTTGGATAGAAAAGCAGTGGTGGCAGACTTGATTCGGAATAATCAGTGGAATGGGGAATTAATTAAGCAAAAGTTTCAGCAGCTTGATGCGACAGAGATTCTGAAAATTCCTTTACCCAGAAGACCACAAGAAGACCAGGTAATGTGGCATTTTGACAAGAGAGAGATGTGCTCGGTAAAGAGTGGGTATCAAATAGCGCAAATGAGTAAGTCTCAGGCTTCTGCTAGCAACTGCGAAGGGGGGAGCCAGTGGAAACTAATTTGGAATAGTTGTCTTCCTGCGAAAGTGAAAATCTTTATGTGGCGGGCTGCTCAGGATCTTTTACCAATAGCCTCTAACCTATGGAAGAGGAAGATATTGAATGAACCTAGATGTAGGAGATATAACTTGCAATCTGAATCGGTCTCTCATGTTTTTTTCGAGTGTCAGCTTGCTAGGAAAGTCTGGAAACTCACCCCTTTTGCTGGGGCTAGCAAAACATGTTCAACTCCAGATGTGTTGAGCGTGCTTCAAAGGCTGGACAGTCGCGCGGATGTGAAGGATTTGGATCTGATTATGGCGATTTGCTGGGCTTTATGGCAAGCTCGGAATTGGTTTTTGTTTGAACACAAACTAGATATCCCTTGGAGAGTGCTTTTGCGAGTAGAGATCTTGGTTAAGGGCTGTAGAAATGGGCTTGAATCAGCGGAGGTCAAGATGGGCAGTGAGAGGAGAAGTGTAGAAAGTAACTGGGAAGCCCCTCCGAGAGACTGGGTTAAGTTAAACACGGATGCGGCTATTGATAGACAAAATCTTCTAGCGGGGCTTGGAGTTGTAATCAGGAACAGCGGTGGTGGGATCGAGCTAGTAGCAGTTAAGCGTATAAATTTTGATGGAGATGTGGCAGGTGCGGAGGCAGAAGCCATCAATTTCGGTCTACAGATGGCGCAGGAAAATGGAATCGGTAAAATGATAATTGATTCGGATTGCCAACAGGTAGTAGACCTTATTTGTAATAGGAAGGGATCTAGGAAAGAGATTTCCTGGATCATTAATGATATCCAAGAGAAGTTGACAAGTTTTTTGGAGGTCTCAGTTTGTCACACTTCTAGAACTTGTAATGGTTTTGCCCATGAAATTGCTAAGTTAGCCGTTAAGGCTTCGTATCCTGTTATGTGGAAGGATAACTTCCCTTCAAACATTAAGTGTATTTTTGACTCTTTTTAGTAATGAATTTTTCAGTTTCAAAAAAAAAAAAAGTATCAATAACTTGCTTAAGGGGTAGTTGCTTAAAATGATTATTATGGTTGTTTTTACTTGGTATTGTGAAGAGTTACATGCATTATATATTAACTATTAGAATTGTCAAAGTCCTACATATTTATCCTCTAAATGAGTAAATGCTGTGCACACCTATATTGTTTTGTGGTTTTTTGACAGATTAAGGAAATGGAAAGTATGTACAAGGAGATAGGAGAAACAATGTTGACTCCGGAGTTTTGCAAAGCGCTTGCCACTAGTTTTAGGTAGAGATCCTTCTGGCAAATCTTTTATGTTGCCTTGATTGAATAAAAGGGTTTCTTTGCTCATTTATTATTTTAGCGTGCTTTTATGGAAATAAATTGAGTTTTATATGAACATATAACTTTTTTTTTTTAATCATTGGCGTTCTCTTTATTTGTCAGTTTCTCAGCAATTCGTGCTGCAAGACCTGCCATGACTTGGCAGCAGGTTTTTCTCTTCATCTGTCCTGCAAACTTAATCTTATGTTATTAGAATATTAGGAGGTCCCTTCTTAACTATTGTCTTTCTTTTATTGTGTTGTAGGTGCAAAGTTGGTTCAGTGATAAACAGAAAGTGTCACAAGTAAAAGCCAAGTCTCCATCTAAGGCCCTCAACTTGTTTGTTGATATTTTTGGTGAAAGTGTTTCAAGCAACGAACCTGAGATGTCAGATAAGCCTATAGGTAGAAAGGTGGAGTTGTAATTTTAGTCTAGAGGTTTATTACTATGTGAATAGCCCTTCAACGTGATTTAAACGCTTAGCCTCATCTGTTGGTAGTCTCCATGATAACTGTTGGAGAAAGTTTTTTTTAGGTTAATTCATCATATATAACTATCCTATGTTAAATTTACCTGCTAGGCTAATCCGAAGTGAAACTCTTTTGAATTTGTACTTGGGAAAGTGGAGTTTTTAATAACTTGACGTCACTGAATTCTTCGTTAACTTTAAGCATAGCGTCACTATTTTTATAGTATTTTCTTTTACCTGGCTGCTGGTCTTTCATTTAGCTTTCCATTTCATTTTCTTGCTTTCATCGTCGACATCATTAGTTCTCTTGTCAAGCTTTGGACCCATAGTACAGCTTTTACATCTCAGTAATATCTTAGATGGGTTTATGAGGACAGTGAGCAGTCTGACATATTTTCGCTTATTTTGAAGTTGATTTTCAATGCCTATCCTGTACTCATGTCAAGCTTCTCAACAGAACTTTAACTGTGATAATTGACCACTCCGACTTCGCTTTCATTACCAATAAAAGTATTTTTCTATAGTCCCAAAATTGGAAATGCGTATAACTCAGTTTTCAGTGTCAAATTTTATGCAGGTTGCAGGGTCTCAGAACTTAAGGAATTGGCATTTGAAGCTAGATCATCAAAAGATGTTGCATGGTAAGAATGAATGTATTAGTAATCTTGTTAAGAAATACAAAAGTTTGTGCTAAAATACTGTATCTGCACATGTATATATAGAAACCACCCCCAAGTTTTATGCATATGGTTTGAAATGCATTTTTGTTGCTTCCTGTAGATTCAGAATTTGTATGTTTGATATATAGTTTATCATTGTAGATTAAGAACATTAATTGCTGATAAGCAGGCCTTTTTTTTAAAAAAAAATTATTGTGTTCATTATAATGATTTCATTCTTGTTCCATATAGCTCCAGTCTTTCTATTGAGTTGTGCCTTCAAATTCAACATCATTAAATTATTATACTTCTTCAGGATCTCAGAGCAGTGATAAGCTCTATGAGAGATCCAATAAACTTTAATTCGAATGCATGTATATTAGACACAAAACTATAAATCTTGTAGAATTAGAATGAGCAGTAACTCACACTGTTAGCTTGTCAATTCTAGCAATGGTTTGTCTCCATACAAATCATAGATCTTCTGGAAACTTCAATATGCTGTTTCAGTTACAACCAAGACAGAAATGGTCAATGTAATGACTTACAACCTTGGGTTTGAACTTTGCTATATTTGTCTGAATAGAACTGGCATATATACCTAACATTTCTGTGGCTTCCAGGTATGACGTTGCTTCATTCCTCACCTACAGAGTTACATGTGCTGGTGAATTGGTAAGAATCTTCTACAATGTATTTGACTATGACAGAACATGTAAGTCATCTATAGATATTTCAGCATTCCTACCTGCACTAAGATGATGAAGCCTGTTATGCTTGGCAGGAAGTACGTGTGCGATTTTCTGGGTTTAATAATACTCAAGATGAATGGGTTAATGTGAAAGCGAATGTTCGTGAGAGATCTATTCCTTTAGATCAGTTAGAGTGTGTCAAGGTCAAGATTGGAGATCTCGTACTATGCTACCAGGTATTGATTTTTCTTTAAGAACGAACAAAATGAAGAAAAGGAAAGAAACAAAAAAAAAAAAAAAAAAAAAAAAGCTTTTGAAGTTGACTTAATAGGAAATCAAATAGCTGCTATGGTATGATTATAAAACTAACATTTAATGGGTAACTATGGATAATTGTTTATTCCTTACTGCGGGTTTACAGGAAAGAGAATATCAAGCAGTCTACTGTGATGCGCATGTTTTGGATATCCAGAAACGGGTGCATGATACAACAGGCTGCCAGTGCATCTTTCTGGTCCGCTACGACCACGACTTAACTGAGGTTAATTTGCAAGGGCTGTGTCACTCCATCTTTCACCTTTGTCTTGCTTTTGCACATATGCGCACTTCTTAGTCATAGGTTTGTGAAAAATCAGGACCTTCACAAACCGGATAGATTAGCATGCTAGATACGATCCGCCCTTAAGTGGGGTAGCCGATTTTATAGGCTACTAGCGGGTTCCAACCGCTTGATGTATCACGTGAGTGCATGATTGGTTTATGTCCATCTAACCGACCACGTCCGAGAGTTTTCACATGGAATGTTTATCCCATGTGTATTTGAAAACTCTGAAGTACCGATTATATGAGTAACCTTCCGACTTGAGGTCTTTAGACTCTTATATATAGATCTTATAACTTTGAAATTCTCTTTCCCCGGTTCACAGAGCCAGTCGTAGAGTGTGATTGGGTTTATATCGGTTCACAGAGCCGGTCATAGAGTGTGATTGAGTTATATATTGATGTGTATAAAGATTATAAAGATGCTCTTAGACCTTTTTCGGTTGTGTAGAATTGCTGTCTGATCTTTCATCTCACATGCTTATAACAAACAGGAAGAAGTTCAAGCGGGGAGGATCTGTCGCAGGCCTACCCATTAAATTAAAGTCTCTGCCAACCTTGCATGTCAATAAGAGCAGTTTGTGTTATGATGAGAAGTGAAACTCAAGCTATCCTTGTGCTGTAAATTAACAATCTTACTATCTCTTTATTATTCAATCTTCGATCCAAAAATTCTTAATGAATTAATTATTTTGAAATATAAATATTAGTTATTTTATGTCCCAAAAATTATCATATATATAAAGTTTTAATACAACAAAAATAATAAACAAATGAAATAAAAGTAAAAACTTTAAAAAAAATAATAATTTTTTTAGAAAAATAATAAAAAATTTAGAAAAATAATAAAAAATTTAGAAAAATAATAAAAATACTATAGTCGGGTCGGGTTTTAGTATCAAACCCGTTGCCCAACTCGAAAATTTTGGGTCTGGTGGAAAATTTGTAATTTTTTTGGACCCGCACGGGTCGGGTCGGGATCTGATCGCGAGTTGACCCGACCTTATGAACACCCCTAATATTTGATGTCAAAAGTTAAATGCAATTTTTGTTTTGATTATCTAGGGAAATTGGCTAGAATAACCAAAAATTTAGGGGTCATTGCGAAATTAATTGTAAAAATAACCAGACGCTCGGTCAGTTGCAACAAGAGCAACCATTTGCGTTTGACTCGCAACTAGTTGCCTCCATTTATATTTTTTTAATTTAAAAAAATATAAAAATTAGCGACTGGTTGCGCATGTTGCTATATTATCTTTTTTTCGTTTTGTTTGCCTTTTGTTTCACTAATATTTTTCATTCCCTCGATTATAAAACCCAATGCCTGTCTCTTCATTCACTAAAATTCTTTCCCACATTCTACATTATCATTTACGTTATCTCCTCCCTCTAAAATTCATTAAAAAAAAATTGACGGAGATACAATTATCATTTTTCACTTATGATAATTGAGTGAATTCTCATAACGACGACAATGAGTATGTGGGAAGAACTTCACCACATCCACAACTTTTGAACAGTTAGTAGAGTTTTTGTATAATAGAATTGATAGAAATCCTGATCAATACATTCTTGATATAAAGAGTGTGATATATGGGCACTTAATAAGCGTTCAGTGATTACAATTGGCAGCAGTCAGACGAAATGAGAATGGTTATTGAGTTTAGAGAAGCTGTCATCCAGCTCGATAATATTGTTGAGTTGTATTTGAATTGGACTTCGATCGTTCATGCTTCAGTAGATTATATTTTTGAACCAACG